>CABHPR010119774.1:23738-47102 GCA_902168415.1 Peromyscus melanophrys
CAAGCATGGAGGAGGAGACCTGGGTGTGGGGCTATAGTCAGGGCTCAGAGATGAGACAAGATGTCATAATACAAGGAGTAGCAGTCATCCCATCAAGGGTGCAGACAATGTGGACAGACTTGGCTCTGGAGACTTTTAGTAGTTATTGCCACTTGATATTAGAAAGCTAAGAGAAATTTTGAATTACCAAAAAATGAGAGCTGGGGAAATGGCTCAGCAGTTAAACGAAAGGAGCAGACTGGAGCCCAGAAACTACATAAATGCTGTATGCCCCTGGCAGCTCACCTGCACTTCCAGCCTTAGAAAGCAAAGGTGTAGCATGAATCTTAAAGAGTCTTATTAATAAAATCAAGCCTGAGGCCAGTTATTGGGGTGAATGCTGGAAGATCAGAGAAACAGAACAAGCCACAGCTACCTCACCTCGCCAGTTCCTCAGCTGGTCCTCTTTCCTCAGACTGGAAGCTTCTGTGTCCTCATCCGAATGAATCTCAGCTGAACTGCTGCTAGAAGCCTGAATGCTTAACCAGCCAAATGCTTCTAGTTTCTGGCCCTCACGCCTTATATACCTTTCTGCTTTCCACCACCACTCCCTGGGATTAAAGGCTCGCTTTCTGGGATTAAAGGCGTGAGTCACCATGCTTGGCCGTATCCTTGAACACATGGATTTCTGCCTCTGGAATGCTAGGATTAAAGGCGTGTGCTACCACTGCCTATCCTAAGTATCTAGTGGCTTTTCCGTTCTCTGACCCCAGATAAGTTTATTAGGGTACACACAATATTTTGGGGAACACAATACCACCACACAAAGGTGAGATCCTGGAGCAAGCTAACTAGTGAGGCCAGCTCTGTCAGCGAGCTTCAGTTTGATTGAAAGACTCTGCCAGCAAAAAGAAGACAAGAGTGACTGAGGGAGATTCTTGACCTCAAGCATAGGCTTCCACACACACCTGTATACACATGAAAACACACAGGCATGGGAAAAAAAGAAAAGACAAAAAAAATCAGTTACTTCAGTTTGTTTGGATTTGAATCAGTAATCCTACATGGTATGTCAGTCAGTTTTAATTAGTCATTAAGATTTCTCGACTGTTAGGCCAACATTCTTGTAAATTGTTGGCAGAACTTCCCAAGTGATGGATTGGTGGCATCTGACAGCCTTAAAGCGTTTCTGGTTTGTTATTTAACATTCAGATTATATGAATCCTTGATCAGAAATGCTTAAAGTCAAGCAATTTTCTAGTTTTTAAAATCATAAGCATGGGCCGGGCGGTGGTGGCGCACGCCTTTAATCCCAGCACTCGGGAGGCAGAGCCAGGCGGATCTCTGTGAGTTTGAGGCCAGCCTGATCTCCAAAGCAAGTTCCAGGAAAGGCGCAAAGCTATACAGAGAAACCCTGTCTCGAAAAACCAAAAAAAAAAAAAAGAACTAAAATCATAAGCATGTATTTAATTGATTAAAAAATATATTCTGGGGCTGGAGAGCTGGCTCAGTGGTTAAGAGCACCAACTGCTCTTCCAGAGGTCCTGAGTTCAATTCCCAGCAACCACATGGTGGCTCACAACCACTTGTAATGAGATCTGGTGCCCTCTTCTGGCCTGCAAGGACACATGCAGGCAGAATACTGTATGCATAATAAATAAAATAAATCTTAAAAAAAAAAGAAAAAATATATTCTGAGTTGGGCATGGTGACACATGCGTTTAATTCTAGCACTCAGGAGGCAGCCTGGTCTTAATTCAAGGTCAGCCTGGTCTACAAAGCAAGTTCCAGGACAGCCGGGGTTACTCAAAGAAACCCTGTCTTGAAAAAAACAAAAAAGAAAGAAAGAAAGAAAAGAAAAGAAAAATACATCCTAAATGGCATGGGTCATATTGTAGACTGTGAGTCACTGAAAACATGTGGCATATGGTAACAGAATGGCCAAGCAAGCTATAGGCTCGGGGAGCCAGTGACTCTCACTGACTTCTGTGCCTCCCTGAAGCAATGTCTACAGAAGAGCCGACCCAAGCAAGGCCGTCTCGGTTCCTGCTTGCACAGACATCTGATGTGACTGGCAGATACTTGTAGGGTTAAGCATGGAGAGACCACCTTGGAGAGAGCCATTGATTACAGTTTCAAATTGTGGTTGTTGGTTCTGAACATACAAATGTTTACTTGGGAGAACAAATGCCTTCGGTGCAGCTAACTTTAATGATCTACTCTCCAATTTTTATTGCTAGGCAAAAAGTTTTCTGGAAGACCCATGTGTACTTTGCTAACCAACAAAAGATATGAGCTGCTGTATAACTGTGGGATCCAGCTGCTGCACATCGGGAGGCCTCTTGCTGCCTTCGAGTGTCTGATTGAAGCTGTTCAGGTTTATCACGCAAATCCACGTCTTTGGCTACGGCTGGCTGAATGCTGCATTGCTGCCAATAAAGGGGTGAGTGCTACTTGGGTTTGAACCTCTCTTTCTCCTCTCCAACACTTTTACCCAGAAGCTAAACATACTTGAGAGTCAAAGGCCTCACTTCCTTTCACCCTCCCTGAATTGACAGAGAGTCTTCTCTTAGCAGTTGGAGGTTGGATTTAGTTTCAAAACATCACTTGCTTAGCTGTGATTCTTGGCCAAGGGTGGATGCCAATGAGAAGACTCTGTGGGAACAGCGATGGCTCCTGCTGGGCCCGGCCTGTGCCCTCTGCAAGCGTGAGGAGACTGTGGACGAGGTGCTAAGAGACTGTTGGTTCTGCTAGACAATGGACAGGGGTACACTGAACAGCATTCCCTCCAGTGGAGCACATGACAGTCGTGTCCTCGCTGACACGTTGGTCCCCAGTGTCTAAAAACAGGCTGCTCCGCATTGTTATCTCTAGATTGGTAGCAGCCTTCTGAATTGCTGGTTGAGAGAGGTCAGTGAAAAGTGGGGGAAATGAGAAATGCCAAGTTCTCCTCACCCCTCTTCCCATGTTCCCCAGGTGTGGGAAGGCTGCAGCAGTTGACTTCCTAAGGTCTTCCCTGGCATGCCTGCCCACCATAGGTTATGTAGGATGATGAGGTTCATTACTGAGCATAAGTTTCTGAAAAGCAGGCAAAAGAACCAAGGGGTTTAAAAGAAGCATGTATGCTGGGCAGTTTTTGCATTCAGTATTTAAGTATTGATGGCTTGAATACAGCAGAGAAGAGATTAATGATGCTCCTGAAAGGCTTTAATGTACTTTACCTTCCATGGCATGGGGGTGGGGGGAGTGTGTGTGTGTGTGTGTGTGTGTGTGTGTGTGTGTGAGAGAGAGAGGAGAGAGAGAGAGAGAGAGAGAGAGAGAGAGAGAGAGAGAGAGAGAATGCATGCATGTACACATACTGGTTCAAACTCAGAGCCTTGTGCATAGTAGGAATGTACTCTACCACTGAGCTTCTTTAGGGATTTTCATTTTTAAGATTTATTTTTATTTATGTGAGTGTTTAGCCTACATATATACTGTGCACCACATGTGTGTGCAATGCCCACAGAGGCCAGAAAGGAGCATCGGAGCCCTGGAAATTGAGTGCCATGTGAATGCTGGAAACAGCCTGGACCCTCAGCAAGAGCAGCAAGTGTTCCTAACCATTGAGCCATCTCTTCTTGTGCTTTCATTTTTTAAAAAGGACTTGAATGTCAGGTGGTGGCGGCACACACCTGTGATCCCAGCACTCAGGAGGCAGAGGCAGGTGGATCTCTGTGAGTTCGAGGCCAGTCTGATCTACAGAGTGAGTTCCAGGACAGCCAGAGACCCTGTCTCAGGAAGAAAAAAAAGACTTCAGAGTAGGGACAGGAGATTTATGAGTTCATGGTGAGATCATCCTGAGCTATTTAAAAACCTGACTCAAAAACAAAAGACAACTTTCTTATTTGAATCATTTTTAAATTAACTGATAAATTCTAGACAGATTTATACCTGTTTAAAAAAAAAAAAAAAACTTGTTTGAAGCCAAGCAATGGTGGCACATGCTTTTAATCCCAGCACTTGGGAGGCAGAGGCAGGCAGATCTCTGAGTTCAAGAACAAACTGGTCTACAGAGTGAGTTCCAGGACAGCCCAGGGCTATGTAGAGAGACCCTGTCTCTAAAAACTGAAAAAATAAAAACAAGGAAAGGAAACTTGTTAACTGGGCCTAGGGACTGGAGAGATGGTTCATCAATTAAGGGTACTTGCTGCATTTCCAGGGGGCCTGAATTGGATGCCAGCATGCACACAAACGGCCTGTAATTCAAGTTCTAGACTCTAGAATCTAGACTGGATCTAATGCTTTCTTCTAGTCTCCTTGAACACTGCACTCATGTGCATAAACCCCCACTGAAGCACACACAAATACACATAATTTAAAAATAAATGTAAATGAGTCTCTAGGAGTCACTTATCTTCTTAATCCTTTCATGAACTTGATTGTGAGGCCCTTTTGTGTTAACTAGAAGGAGAGAGTGATTACGGAAGTATTTGTGCTTAGAGAAAAGGCTCCAGGACCAAGCTGAGTTCTGTATTCGTCCTGGCTGGCTCCAATGTGCTGCTGTAGAGGAGATTCAGGGTGTCTCATATGATAATGATGGTAATTAGTGAGGTGGAAGGAGAGGTGTCTGCCACTGCTGTTACCAAGCTCCTGTGGTGAAGTAATTTGTATCTTTAAGTGTTTACTGGTTTTATGGATTAAGGCTTTAAATTGCCTAGAAGGCAAGAATTCTACCTGTGTGAACTCTATATGTAGCTTGTGAGATTGTTTCTGGTGATGTGATTACTACTTTGGAGGGAAAAGATGCTGGACAAGGTGGTACCTATAATCTCAGCAGTTGGGAGGCAAGGACAAGGCGGGGGCCATCAAAAAGCTAGCCTGGTCTACATAGCACGTTCCAGGGCTGCTAGGGCTGCATAGTGAGACCTTATATAACAGAAACACATGGGGCGGGGCCGGAGTGGGGGGCCAGGGGTACCTGGGGAGATGGCTCCAAAATGAAACGGTTGCCACAGTAAACATGAGGACTAGAGTTTGGCTTCCCAGCACCATGAAAAGGATGAGTATAATTCCAGAACTGGGAAGTCAGAGATGGAATCCCTAGCCAGCTAGATAAACTAGCCTTACATCCAGCCCAGGTTCTGTTGAGAGACTCTGCCTCAATAAATAAACAGGAGGTGAGCCAAGGACAGCTCCACATGTTACCCTCAGGTTTCCAGAGTCACACACAGGCACACATGGGCACACATGTGTAGCACGAATCTTAACAGGTCTTACTAATAAAATCAAGCCTGGAGCCAGGTGTTGGGGTGACTGCTGGAAGATCAGAGGGACAGAACAAGCCACAGCTACCTCACCTTGCCAATTCCTCAGCTGATCCTGTTTCCTCAGACTGGATGCCTCTCAGCTGAACTGTGTTGCTCAAAAGCCTAAAAGCTTAACCAGCCTAGCTCCTGGTCTTCACGCCTTATATACCTTTCTGCCCTCACTTCCTGGGATTAAAGGCTCGCTTGTTGGGATTAAAGGTGTGAGTCACCATGCCTGGCTGTTTCCAATAT
Source organism: Peromyscus melanophrys (assembly GCA_902168415.1). NCBI lineage: Eukaryota > Metazoa > Chordata > Mammalia > Rodentia > Cricetidae > Peromyscus > Peromyscus melanophrys. Next base: position 29,258 of record CABHPR010119774.1, read on the forward strand.
GGCTTTAAACTCACAGAGATCCAGATGGATCTCTTCCTCTGGAATGCTAGGATTAAAGGCATGTGTACCACCATTTTCTGGCCTCTATATCTAGTGGCTGTTCTGTTCTCTGACCCCAGATAAGTTTATTAGGACACACAATATTTTGGGGAACACAGTATCACCACACACATGTGTCACACATACAGATACACAGGAAGGGGAAATGCAGCCTCACAAAATGGCTGTAGGAAGTTGAAGCAGTAGGATTGCAGGTTTGAGGCCAGCTTGGACTACATAACAAAACCCTGTATCCTAAACACACACATCCACATATTCAATAACTGTAAAATTTGGTGCTAGAGATGAACACTTGATTCTCTTGCAGAGAACCCAGGGTAGGTTCCTAGTGCCTAGGAACTAGGCATGGTGGCACACAACAGCCTGTAGTTCAGGGAGTCTAGTGCCCTCTTCCAGCCTTTGCAGGCACCAGGCACACACATAGTGTACATACACACCGACAGGCAAGCACTTATGTACATAAAGTAAATACATTTATAAAACATAATCATTGTAAATTAATTGATCATATTTTATGTCATTTCTTATAGTTCCTTTAAATTTTATTTGAAATATTTTTTGTTTTGTAGACTTCTGAGCAAGAAACTAAAGGTCTTCCTACCAAAAAGGGAATTGTACAGTCTATTGTTGGTCAAGGATATCACCGTAAAATAGTTCTGGCATCACAATCTATTCAGAACACCGTCTACAAGTAAGTATTTTGCCATGAGCCAGTGTGTCTCTGTAATAACCCTGTCACACTGTGGTCTTAATGGGAAGTAGCCTGGGATTTATTGGGTTTCACAGGAGGAATTACTTTGCGATGACTTTTTTTGCTGCATCGGTAAACAGACCCACAAACATAGGCCCATACTGAGTAAATCCACAGTGAGTTGATGTGTCTACTGTAGTTATGATTTAGTGCATCTGTGCTGCTGAAACTGTCTATATCCTGAGGAAGCAGCCTCTTCATTGCTGTGAATCAGAACGTCCAGAAGAGGGCATTTGGTGTCTCTATTGTAGATCACACTGCTTCCAGAACAATTGCCTACCCTCCTCACCCTTGTCTGTGAGTCCCCAATCATGGAGTCAACCAGCCTCTGATTGAAAACATCCACAAGCAAAAAAATTATAACTGTATTGAACATATACTGTCTCAGTTCCTTTTTTTGTTTTTGTGTTTTGAGATAGGGTTTCTGTGTGTTGCCCTGGAACTTACTTTGTAGACCAGACTGGCCTCAAACTCAGAGATCCACCTGCCTCTGCCTCCTAAGTGTTGGGATTAAAGGCATGAGCCACTGCTACCCGACTCCTTTTTTTTAGATTTATTTATTTTATGTGTCTGTGTTTTGTGGGCATTTATTTATGTGCACCACATGCATGCTTGGTTCCCATAGAGTTCAGAAGATAGCCTCAAGTCCCCTAGAACTAGAGTTAGAGATGGTTGTGAGCCATCATGTGAGCAATAGGAATCAAACTGTGTAAGAACAGCCTGTAGCTAGAGTTTTCCTGCCTTGCCCACAGTCAGGACAAATCTTTGTCACCCACCAGTCCCACAGCCGCTCAGACCCAACCAAGTAAACACAGAGACTTATATTGCTTACAAACTGTATAGCTGTGGCAGGCTTCTTGCTGTCCTTATATCTTAAATTAATCCATTTCTATAAATCTGTACCTTGCCACGTGGCTCGTGCTTACCGGCATCTTCACATGCTGTTTGTCCTGGCTGGCAGTGACTCCTTCTGCCCTCCTGTTCTTTCTTTTCTCCTCTCTGTTAGTCCCACCTATACTTCCTGTCTAGCCACTGGCCAATCAGTGTTTTATTTATTGACCAATCAGAGCAGCACGTTTGCCATACAGAACATCCCACAGCAACAGCCAGTGCTCTTTTTTTTTTGGCGTTTGGTTTTTCGAGACAGGGTTTCTCAGTGTAGCCCTGGCTGTCCTGGAACTCACTGTGTAGACCATGCTGTTCTCAAACTCACAGAGATCTGCCTGACTCTGCCTCCTGAGTGCTGAGATTAAAGGCGTGCACCACCACCACCTGGCCAGCCAATGCTCTTAACCACTGAGCTATTTCTTCAACTTCCCACCACCCCTCTTTGCATTCTTACAGCACCTGTTCTGACCTTTATTCTCATGGCCTCGTCCATAATTCCTCTCTTGCATTAATATTGATAGTGCAAAGTACTTGAGTTTATTTGATGTATGTAGTTACAGTCCTTGTGGGGTCTTTTGTGGTGTTTGAGACAGGCTTCCTCTGTGTAGCCCTGGCTGTCCTAGAACTCACTCTGTAGACCAGGCTAGCCTTGAACTCAGAGATCCACCTGCCTTTGTCTCCCCAGTGCTGGGATTGAAGGTGTGCGCCACCACTGCCATACACTAGTCAATGATTCCTTATGGCAGCAGTGCCTGCTTTACTTTTCTGCTGTCTGTTCAGCTTATTTGTGTTGTTCTTTGAAGTGACGGGCAGTCTTCAGCCATTCCTGTAGCCAGTGTGGAGTTCGCAGCCATCTGTCTCAGAAATGCCTTGTTGCTCTTACCGGAAGAACAGCAAGACCCAAAGCAGGAAAATGGCTCCAAGAACAGCAGCCAGCTAGGAGGGAATACCGAGAGCAGCGAGAGCAGTGAGACATGCAGGTACCCTTCCCACCCACCTCCTGTCTTGTGTCTTTCTACTGCTGTGGTAAACACTGTGACCAAAAGCAACTTGGGAAGTGTCTTACTTAGTGTTCTGTTGCTGTGAAGAGACACCATGGCCACAGCAACTCATATTGAATTGGGGCTTGCTTACAGTTTCAGAGGTTTAGTTCATTATTGTCACGGTGGCAGACGTGGTGTTGAAGAAAATGACTGATCCACAGGCAGCAGGAAGAGAGACACTGGGAATGCCTTGAGTTTTTGAACCCCCAAAACCCACCCCCAGTGACACACCTCCTCCAACAAGGCTACACCTCCTACTCCTTTGAAATAGTACCACTCCCTATTGACTAAGCATTCAGATATGTGAGTCTAAGGGAGCCGTTCTTCTTCGAACCACCACAAGAAGGGAAGGGTTTGGTCTTGGTCATATTCCATCATTGAGAGAAGGCAGGAACTGAAGCAGAGGCCAAGGAAATGAGGAGAGTGCTTCGAGACAAGATAGAAGCGAACTTGGGGTGTGGGCTCTTTTATTTTTTAAAGAAGCAGCTTTGAGGCCAGAGCCAGGTATGATGCACACATCTGTGTTCCAGTTCTGGGAGGCAGGAGGACAAGTGGGGGACCAGTCTGCGTTACATAACAAAACCCCGTGAAGCCATAGGAAAGAAAAGAAATACCTGCAGGTTAACAGTGCGGGTATTCAAAAGTCTTGTGGCTATCAGAGACAGCATTTCTTTTTTCACTTATTAAATATTAGGAGCCAAGCTAGGCCAAGGTGACGCACGCCTTTAATCTCAACACTTGGGAGGCAGAGGCAAGCGGATTTCTGTGAGTTCCTTGAAAGTCCCAGGACAGCCAGATCTCTGTAATGAGGTCCTGCCTCCTCCCAAACAAAGGGATCAAACAAGGTGGTTTCATTAGGTAAAGGTACTTGCTGCTAAGCCAGACAACCTGAGCTCAGTCCCCAGAAGCCACATGGTAGAAGGAGAGGACCGACTCTTCCACAAGTTGTCCTCTGACCGCCATGTGTACACTGTGGCACGTGCGTGGCCACACGCATACACATGCACACATTAAAAAAAATATATATTTTTTTTAAATGCCAGCTGGGCATGGTGGCACATGCCTTTAGTCCCAGCACTCAGGGGGCAGAGACATTCGGATCTCTGTGAGTTAGAAGCCAGCCTGGTCTACAGAGTGAGTTCTAGGACAGCCAGGGCTACACAGAGAAACCCTGTCTCCAAGAAAAAGAAAAAAAAAACCTACTTGCTTTTTTTTTTTTTTTTTTTTTTTTAACTCTTTTCGTTTCTGTTTTTATGTTGGTCTAGATCTATAGCCCAAGCTCAAGTCAGCTTCAAATTTCCAGTGAGCCTTCTGCCTCAGCCTCCTGAGTGCTGGATGAGAGGTACAAGCCACCATGCCCTGTGGTCCTGTGTGTTACCTTAAACCCATGTCTCCATTCCAACACCTCCTTTCTTGATTATAATTTTTTAAGTATTTGTTACGGAAATTTGAAACAAGGTCTCATATAGACCTGGCTGACTTACAGTGTAGCTGAGGGTGACCTTGAACTTCTGACCCTTAGGCTGCTACCTCCCATATACTGGGATTGAGATACACACCATCATGCCTGGTTTATGCAATGCTGGGAATGGATCCCAGGGCTCCATATATGTTAGACAATCACTCTATCAGCGGAACCACAACCCGAGCTTATTTACTAAAGAAATTTTGGAGCAAAACTAAAGTGTGAAGATACTTATGTAGTAGAGATGTTTGCAGCTAGAGATTTTGTGGAAATGCTGTTGTGTACTAGGGAAATGCAGTAGTGCGTTGGTGTGGTGAGGTAGGGATAGGAAAACAGATTGCACACTGGTTTGTTTCTTTTTCTGTCTGAGCCTTTCTCTATTTCAGCAGTAAAAGCCATGATGGAGATAAGTTCATTCCAGCCCCACCTTCTTCTCCGCTGAGGAAACAGGAACTAGAAAACCTAAAGTAAGTATCTGATGCAGTGAGCATCCATGGAGGTGAGCGTCCTGGTTTTCACCTCTGTTACTTACACCACTGTCAGATGGTGAGCCACACGCCTGCACCATTGTCTGGACCGCTCCATAGCACCCTCTTCTGGCTTTATTGTCCTGCTGACCTGACAGTCCTGCCTTTCTCTTTCCCCACCTCCATGCTGAAGTTACAGGGTGTGCAGCCATGCCCGGCCTTTTCCATGGCTGCTGGGGATGGAAGTCAAGTCCCCATGCCTGCACAGCATGTGCTGTTACCCATGATGCTGGGGATGCCGTCAGGGACTTGTGCGTGTTGGGCAGGTGCTTCATCAGTACCATGGAGCTAGGCTCCGCCTCTAGTTACAGATCCTGATCGGCTCTTATCGTACAACACCTTGTTCTCTGAAAAAGTAAATTTTCCAGTGAGCTGAACAAATAGCGGGTTGGCTCATAAAAAAGGGTGACTGAAGAAAACAAAGATAAAAGTCTCAGAAATAGGAGCGAAGAGATGGCTCAGGTCTTAAGAGCACTAAATCTACCAAATACAGTTGGTTGGTTGTTTGTATGTCATTGCTGAACCAGCAAGATGGCTTAGCCAGTAAAGGCTTTTCCCTACCAAGCCTGATGACCTCAGTTTGATCCCCACACCCATGAAATAGAAAGAGAAAGGAGTTGTATGAGTTGTCCTGTGGCCTCTACACTTGAGTGCCTATGTGAATGCACATGTAAATTAATACAAGTGTAAAAACAGAAAAAAGCTGAAAGCGTTATAGTCCACTTAGAGTCAGATGTGGTAGTCCACACCTCGAATCACAGCACTTAACAGGAGCCAGGAGGATTGGGGTTCAAAGCCAGCCTTTGCTACATTGTGACTTTGAGACATGTTTGAGCTTTTAAAAGAAAAAAAAAATCCAAGGTGGTATCTCAGAGTCATTTTGATTTGCATTTTCTCTGATGATGAAGGATGTTGAGCATTTCTTTAAATGTCTTTCAGCCATTTGTGATTCTTCTTTTGAGAATTCTCTGTTTAGCTCTTTAGCCCATTTTTAAATTGGATTGTTCAGTATTTTGATGTCTAGTTTCTTGAGTTCTTTATATACTTTGGAGATCAGGAGGACCCGGGTTTGATTCCCAGCACTCACATAGTGGCTCTCTACCATCTGTAATTCTAGTTCCAGGGGATTTTTCACCATCTTCTGGCCTCCTCAGGCTCACAAGTGATACCTGCACAAGCAAGCAAAATACCCATCCTTTTTTTTTTTTTTTTTAAGAAAGAGCAAAACAAGCAAAAAATAAATAAATACACACACACACACACACACACACACACACACACACACACACACACACACACATATATATATCCTGAGAATGTGGTGGCACTCACCTTTAACCCCAGCACTCGTGTGGCAGAGGCAGGTGGATTCTGTGAGTTCAAGACTATCCTGGACTACTTAACAGGTTCCAGGCCAGCCAGGGCTACATAGTAGCCCTGTGGGAGTAGGGTGGGGGTTGCCCAGACGTAAGGCCCACACTGTGACCTGTAATCTAGGAGACTGAGGGAATGGAGAGGTTAGCCGAGGCTGCTTCAGCAGAGCTGGGTCTCCATGTGTGGACAGGGCCTCTTAGGGGCTACAAGTGTAGCTCAGTTAGTGGAGGGTCTGCCCAGCAAGTACAGAGCTCTTGAGTTGGATCCTCACCGCTGCACAGAGGACGTGGTGGTGCGTGCCTGTAATCCTCACATTTGGAGGTGGAGGCAGGAGAATCAGGTGTCAGCTAATAGCTGACAGGGTTCATTTTTTTCTGAATTTCCTGTAGAGAAGGAGAGTAAGCTTGGTGGTTTGGGGGCTCTTGTTTGTTGTAGTTTTATTTCTTTGAAATTTTACATTTTTCAGTTTGCTGTGCATTGATTTTGTTAGCCAATTTTTCCAATGATATTTGTTGTGAAATTTCACTGTAAATGCATTTTCTTTGATAAGTGGCGACTGATTTCAGCCGTGTCAGCTTCTTTGCTGGTGGTTGAAGTTTGAGGTAACTGGACTGCATTCATTAGTCCCAGGATATATATCTCTCTGACAGTTTGTAATGCCTCGTCTTCTGCAGCTGATTGGAGCTGTTTTAAGGAGTCCCCTTCGCCTCTCCTGCCTTTCTTCTCTCTTTCTGGTTGTTGTGTGAGGACTTAGCTAGCTCCTCAGGCCTGTGGAAGGAGTGAGGGTTTTGTCAGGTTCTCCACGGGGGGCAGAAGCTAGAGTGTCTCTGCCCTTGCCTCCTCCATCTTCTAGTCCGATGAGCTGTCAGATCCACTGAGCGTCAGGTAAAACGGATCGGACAGTGACTCCAGGATGTAGTGTGTGTTGGGGATGGGGAGGACTTTAAGTAGTAGTGATCAAAAGTAAAGTGATTTTCTGCAAGGGCTTAGTAGAGAGAGCCGTGCCTGTTTCTTTTTGTTGTTGGAGCCTGCAGGAAATACTGTTTTCCAACAGGAAACTGAGTGGAGAGGGCACTGAGAAGTGACCTCAGGTAGATTACCAGGCTTCAAGAAGCTCGAGAGCACCATAAAAGCTAGTGTCAGTTAGGGGAGTGAAACTGCCTTCATTCCATGGCCCTTGATCAGGATGCCAGTCAAATTAGTTGTTTTACCTTGCTGTGGACTGAACCAAGGCATGTTAGCCAAGGTCTCTTACCACTGAACCATCCCTGGCCCCAGTTTTATATTGATATACTTAAATATTTTAGTGGGCTGATTTTACTAATAGAATCTTAGGGTAAAGTTGGGGAAACATTCACTTTCTTACACGTAGGTTTGATGTGGCTGTGCTGGAAACTGCCCTGCTGCAGTGCTTACATGACTGACTTCTGGACCCAAAGTGAGTTTGACAGTGGGCTGGAGCAGTAATAGCCCACCTACCGTCAGGAGAGGCGAGGGCCAGTGTTTCCCAGTGAGCCTGCCTGAGGTGGTCCTGTTCGGGGCTCCAGGAGCTGCAGCATGCAGGGACAGCCTCCCTGGCTGTGGGAACCAAGGAAAGGAGGGGGCTGTGTCTGCGATGGGGCATTGCTGTCCAGTGCAGGCTGGCCTTGAACACTGTCCTGCCTCTGTACCTGTGCCCCCCAATCCTGAGTGCTAGGAATACAGATGTGTACCACCATGCGTAGCATAACCCATATTCTTCAGCAGTTACCTATATACCTCCTGGAGAATAGTGAGATACTATATAAATGAGGACACTGCTTCTGCTTTTAAATAACTTGTTTTTTGCCTTAATCCTTGGAAAAGTCACAGATAAAAATGGATAAAAAAAGATTAAACTTTACCAGGCGCCGGTGGTGCATGCCTTTAGTCCCAGCACTCAGGAGGCAGAAGCTGGTGGATCTCTGTGAGTTCAAGGCCAGCCTGGTCTACAGAGTGAGATCCAGGACAGGCACCAAAACTACACAGAGAAACCCTGTCTCGAAAAACCAAAAAAAAAAAAAAAAAAAAAAAGATTAAACTTTGTAAGCATCATTCATGCACAAATGGTGATAGCCTTCAGGCTCTAGAGACTCTCATTTTTTATATATCATGTGCAAGGGCCTGTATTCAATCCCTAATGCTAAACAAATAAGTGGTTTTATTTTTCCTTTATAACAATATATCTGTAACTTGGAGTAGACGCTGTGTTTTTTTAAAATTCTCTTCTTTTTTTAAGATTTATTTATTTTTACTTTTATGTGTATATGTGATTTTGCCTGCATGTATATCTGTGCACCGCCTGCCTGGTGTCTGGATGACAGAAGAGAGCGTACTATCTCCTGGAACTGGAGATACCAATAGCTTCCTGTGGTGCTGGGAATCCAACCCAGGTGGTCTGCAAGAACAGCCAGTCCTCAGCCTCTGAGCCATCTCTCCAGCATTCCCCTCCTTTTTATTTTATTTTATTATTTTTAAGTGTAGCCCAGGGTAGCCTCAAACTCACCACCCTTTGCTTCTACCTCCTGAGTGCACTGTGTACTTCCTCAATGTACGAATATGCATTTCTGTTTTTAAATAAAACCAGAGGGGTTGTTAGACCCAACCTGCAAGATAGCTCAGCATGTAAAAGTGTTTGCCACCAATAAAACCTGAGTCCAATCCTCAAAACCCACATGGTAGATGGAGAGAATCGACCCCCACAGTTATCCTCTGACTACCCACACGTGTGTGTGCTATGGCACATAATGTTCATTCACACACACATCACACACACACACACACACACACACACACACACACACACACACACAAAATAAGTTTTATTAAAGTAAAAAGTTTTTTTTAAAAATAAAATATGAGCAAGAATATTAGTGTTTGGCTGGAGAGATGGCTCAGCGGTTAAGAGCACTGACTGCTCTTCCAGAGGACCTGGGTTCAGTTCCCAGCACCCACATGGCAGCTCACAACTGTTTGTAACTACAGTTCCAAGGTACCCAACACCGTCACACAGACATGCATGCAGGCAAACACCAACACACATAAAGAAAAGTTTTAAAAGAAGAACGTTAGTGTGCCCAGTTGACAGACTTATACCACCTAGGAAGCCCTGGGCTAGATCCCCAGCCACACAAATGAGTGGATGCCTGCGTCTCAGAACTCAGGTAGTGGAAGCAGGGAGATCAGAAGTCCAGTCATCCTCGGCTACATAGTGAGTTGGAGGCTAATCTGGACTATGTGAGACACTATGTTTGAAATTTTTTTTAATTAAAATCAAAATAACCAGGTACAATGACACATGCCTATAATCCCAGCACTTAGGAAATGGAGGCAAGAAAAATAGGAGTTCAGTCAAGGTCATCCTTGGCTGCATCAATGAGTTTGAGGAGGCAAACTGGCTTACATGAGACTTTGTCTTAAAACACCACTTAATCAAATAAATATAGTAAAATAAACAAGTCAAAAGAAAAAATTAAGCTACCTCGTCTTGTCACAGATCTAACTGCTGCAATGTCTTTGAAGTTGAGATGTGCCCAGCTAGTCAGTGCTCTCCTCCCTTGGTCCCTTGAGTCTTACAGCCAAGAGATGGCTGCCCCCAGGACCCTGGGGCAACCTTTTCCTGAAACCAGTAGAAGATTCCAGCAACCACCAGTAAGCAAGTAAGGAGGTGACAGGAAGGAGAACAGGACTACAAAGCCACTAAGCTTGCCCCTAGTGACCCCCTCCTCCAGCAAGGTGCACCTTCTAATGGTTCCATAACCTCCCCAAACAGTGCTGCTGGCTGGGGCTAGCTGCTCAGATACATGAACGAGCAGAAGACATTTCTCATTCAAACTATCACAGCCCTTTTTCATTTTTGTGATACTGGAGACTGAATTCATGACCTTGCCTGTGCTAGTCAAGTACCATACCACTGAGCTATATCTCCAGCCTTATGTTCCTGGGACACTTGTTGCTGGAGAGCTTCTCTCCAGGTCCCACCAAGCCCCGCAGTTCCACAACCCACGTATAAAATAATCACTCAGATGCTTATATTACTTATAAACTTATAAAAAAGAGAGAGAATTAGGCCAGGTGGTGGCGGCACACACCTTTAATTCCAGGTATGTATGGCCGTGGCAGGCTTCTTGCTAACTGTTCTTATATCTTGAATTAACCCATTTCTATAAATCTATAGCTTGCCATGTGGCTCGTGGCTTACCGGCATCTTCACATGCTGCTTGTCCTGGCGGCGGCTGGCAGTGTCTCTCACTCAGCCTTCCACTTTATACAGAACGATATCTGTATAACAGCAGACACTGTTGCTTCCGTAGAATTAGATGGGCAGTGTGGTTGCACCTTCCTTTAACCCCAGAACTTGGAAGGCAGAGGCAGGTAGATCTCTGTGCGTTGGGGGCCAGCCTGATCTACAGAGTGAGTTCAAGAATAGTCATAGCTATGTAGGGAGACCCTGTGTCAAACAAACAAACAAACAAACAAAAAGATTAGAGGTTTTTTCAGAGAGATGGTTCAGTGGTTAAGAGCACCAGAGTTACCTGGGTTCAATTCCCGGTGCCTACTTAGTGGCCTACTTAGTAACTACAGTCTGGAGGATCTGATGCCCTCTTTTGTCCTCTGAATGCAAGGCACACATGTACACATGTGATGCACATATATGGAGGCAAAATACCTAGACACATAAAATAAAAAAATAGTTGAAAAAAAAAAAGAGAGAGAGAATTAGGCCAGGTGGTGGTGGCACACACCTTTAATTCCAGCATCCAGGAGGCAGAGGCAGGTGGATTTCTGAGTTCCAGGCCATCCTGGTCTACAGAGCAAGTTCCAGGACAGCCAGGGATACACAGAGAAACCCTGTCTCTAAATAAATAAATAAATAAATAAATAAATAAATAAATAAATAAATAAAATTAAGCAGGAATTAAAGCAGGCCCGGTACAGTGACATGCAGCGTTCATCCAGGACTCTGGAGGTGGAGGCAGGCATATTTCTGTGAGTTTGAGGCCAGCCTGGTCTCTAGGAAGTGCCAGGAGGTGACTCATTTCTGTAATCCTGATGCCTGTAATCCCAGCATTTGGGGAGCAGAGGAAGGAGGATTGCTGTGAGTTTTGAGGCCAGCCTAGACTACAGAGGAAGACCCTATCTCAGAAAAAGAAAACCAAACAGAAGTTGGCATGGGGAGCACACCTGTCAGTCAGTATCTGATGGGGAGCACGCCTGTCAGTCAGCACCTGATGGGGAGCACGCCTGTCAGTCAGTACCTGATGGGGAGCACGCCTGTCAGTCAGCACCTGATGGGGAGCACGCCTGTCAGTCAGCATTGGGAGGCTCAAGTATAAGGCCAGTCTCGACTATGTAAGTTTGAGAACAGTCTATACTTAGGAGTAAGACCCTATTTCCATGCTCACTCTGGCAGCATCTATACTAAAACTGATTGACACAGAGCTCAACATGGTCCCTGTGAAAGAGTGGATAACCACTTGGTACCGGACCAGGACCCCGTGGTGTCTCTAACTCAGGCTCCTGCCTTCTGTCTTCTCTTGTAGGTGTTCCATCCTTGCTTGCAGCGCTTACGTGGCTCTTGCCTTAGGTGATAACCTCATGGCTTTGAATCATGCAGACCAGCTCCTTCAGCAGCCCAAGCTGTCGGGCTCTCTTAAGTAAGTGTGACTTCACCTGCACTCATGATTGTTTCCAGGGTTCTGGGTCCTCTTTACATGGCTTGCTTTTACTCTCCAGTGGGATATGTGTTGGTGAGAACAGCACATGGTAATGTGTGACTGTTATCCCAGAACTTCGGAGATGGAGGCAAGAGGATTGGGAATTCAGAGCGTCTCAGACACATACCGAGTTCAAGGCTATCCTGAGCTACTTGAGACCCTGTCTCAAGATAAGAAAGGGAGGGAAGAAGGAAGGAAGGACAGGCAGGCAATGGTAGCTCATAACTATAATCCCAGAACTCAGGAGTTGAGGCAGGAGGATTAATTCCTTTGACTTCAAAGCCAACCAGGGCTTATCTTTAAAAACAAAACAAAAAAAAGTATAAAATATGGCGCACGCTGGGCGGTGGTGGCGGCACGCCTTTAATCCCAGCACCCGTGAGGCAGAGCCAAGCGGATCTTTGTGAGTTCGAGGCCAGCCTGGGCTACAGAGTGAGTTCCAGGACAGGCTGCAAAACTACACAGAGAAACCCTGCCTTGAAAAACCAAAAAAGGGCGTTGGTGGCGCACGCCTTTAATCCCAGCACTCGGGAGACAGAGCCAGGCGGATCTCTGTGAGTTCGAGGCCAGCCTGGTCTACAGAGCGAGATCCAGGAAAGGCGCAAAGCTACACAGAGAAACCCTGTCTCAAAAAACCAAAAAAAAAAAAAAAAAAAAGAAAGAAAGAAAAACCAAAAAAAACAAAACAAAACAAACACATGTGGCTAGGTTGATAGTGTGCTTGCTTCACAGGGATGAAGCCCTGGGTTCCAGTGAAGCATCCACATAACATGTGCCACATAACCCCAGCAGTGGAGGCACAGGCTGACAAGAGGATCTCCAGTTGTATTTACTTTTAGACAGGACTTCACTGTGTAGCCCTGGTGGACTGGCTGTTTACCTCTGTCTCCTGTGTTAGGGTTAAAGGTGTGCTCCACTTTGCCTGGCTTATGATGAGGGGCGGGGTGTAAATTTAGTTTATTATTAGTGTGTGTGAGAATGTAGCTGTGTGAGTGCCGCACTCTGTGGAAGTCAGAGGACCGCTCACTTTCCACCTTCTGCAGCCAGTACCTCCTGCTGTTTCTGCCACTGTGCTGTCTACTCCAGGCTGGGAGCTGGGGAGGCCCTTCCCACTTTATGGGGATTGCACTTGGGCATCAGACTTGCATTTTCTTTTTTCTTTTTTTTTTTTTTTGGTTTTTCGAGACAGGGTTTCTCTGTGTAGCTTTGCGCCTTTCCTGGAGCTCACTTGGTAGCCCAGGCTGGCCTCGAACTCACAGAGATCCGCCTGCCTCTGTCTCCCGAGTGTGCTGGGATTAAAGGCGTGCGCCACCAACGCCCGGCTTTTTTCTTTTTTTTTTTTAAGATTTATTTTATTTATCATGTACAGAGTGTTCTGTCCGCATGTATCCCTGCAGGCCAGAAGAGGGCACCAGATCTCATTACAGATGGTTGTGAACCACCATGTGGTTGCTGGGAATTGAACTCAGGACCTCTGGAAGAGCAGTCCATGCTCTTAACGTCTGAGCCATCTCTCCAGCCCCCCAGGCTTGCATTTTCAAGCACCTTTACCTACTAGGCCATCTCACCAACTTCTTTCTAATCTGCAGTGGGTTTTTTGGGGGGGCGCGGATCTGAGACTTACTTATTTTTACTTCATGTGTATGGTTGTCTTGTCTATATGTAGATCTGTACACCACTATACACCACAATGTGTGCATTGCCTGTGGAGGCCAGAAGAGGGCATTGGATACCCTGGACCTAGAGTTGGCAGCCGGTTCTGAGCCACTGAGAAGGGAACCCAGGTCCTCTGAAAGAGCAGTCAGTGTCACATCAGAGCCACCTCTCCAGCCCCTCCTACGTTTTTGTTCTTTTTTTTTTTTTTTTTTTTTTTTTTTACATTATGTATGTTTGTGAGTTTGTTTGTGGTATTTGTGCAAATTGAGGTTGGCAAGTACATGCCATGATATGCATATGGTGGTCAGAGAACAACTTGCAAAATTTAGCTCCCTCCTTCCAGCACATGGGTCCCAGGGATTGAATTTGGGACATAAGATTTGGTGGCAAGTAGCTTTACCCACTGATTTCTTGCTGGATTAGAATGACCAATAAGCTTAGCTTTCAGGTCAGGGACATGGAGTGTGTGAATCATATGCCCAGTATTACTGTACACCAAGCATTTCTGTGATGACCTGTTCTTCAGACTGAAATCTGCATTTCCATTTCAGGTTTTTGGGCCATTTATATGCTGCAGAAGCCCTCATCTCCCTCGACAGAATATCCGATGCCATTACGCACTTGAACCCAGAGAATGTCACTGATGTCTCCTTAGGGATCTCTTCAAATGAGCAGGACCAAGGTTAATGAGGACACATTTGATCAGAACTGGTCATTGTTGCCACTTCCTTCCTGGTGTAATTGAGGATATGTAGAGACCTAAGGGCATGGTTGTGAAGGGAAGGAAGTTTGAAGTCAGCTCTCCATGTTTATGGCTGTTCTTACTGTGTAGTAATTGTTTGCTAAGTAAGCCTGGGAACTGATTGTCACTGGCCTAAATTCTCACTCAAAGGCTGATAATGTTAGGATTCTTCCCTTCCTTTCCCTTCCCTCCTTCCTTCCTTCCTTCCTTCTTTCCTTCCTTCCTTCCTCCCTCCCTTTCCTCTCCCCACCCCACCACCCCCTTTTTTTTAAGAGACGTAATCTCACTGTTTGCCCAGGCTGGCTTCAAACTCCTGGGCACATGCCATCCTCTGGTCTGGCTGGACCTTTTCAGTGCTAGGATTACAGACATTTGCACCAGCTCACCTGGCTTGAGAGGATTCATTTTGGTTTGGTTCTGACACTTTTTTTTTTTTTTTTTCCCTTTGAACTGATTCCTCCATGTAAGAGGGAATGGAGGTGTGGTTTTCAAACAATTTTCAGTCATGTTAAGTTTCTGAGGCTATGAAGCCATGTGGTCCCCTCTTTTCATGGCTAGCTCACATGGGGGTGGTGGTGAGGTTGCATCCTGACCCCTTTAACAAAACCTCCACAACACCAAAAGTCAACGCTACCATCCGTTAAGTTCCTACTTGGTAAGAAACTTAGGTGTTTAGAATGTGCTGTTGTCCTGCCCTCAGATTTATTTTCGTGTATTTGTAGGATCAGACAAGGGTGAAAATGAAGCAATGGAATCCTGTAAGTAAGAAGTTTTGTAAATCCTTAAGTAGCCTGGCCTGCATCCCAAAGATCTAGACCCTGCATCTCTTGTGTCCTTCGTGTATCTGTCAGCCTGAGGCATAGTGCTTTGTTCCAAGTGCTCAGCGGTGGAGTGGCGCTCCGGGTCCTCTGCACAGCCCCTTCATCAGTATCTACGCTTTCTCCTCAGCTGGCAAGCGCGCCCCTCAGTGCTACCCCAGTTCTGTCAACTCTGCCCGGACTGTGATGCTCTTCAACCTGGGCAGTGCCTACTGCCTGAGGAGCGAGTATGACAAAGCCCGCAAGTGTCTGCACCAGGTAAGAGGGCGTGGAGAGGGCAGCATTCATGCACACTAGCCATTCGAGGACCAGAGCTTATGGGGTGTGTCATTTTATTTGTGCTTTAGGATCAATAAACACCTGAAATGTTTTCCAGCTTTGAAATATTCTTGAGAGCGTGAGGGGGCACACCTTTAATTCCAACATTCAGGTACATCTCTGTGAGTTCGAGGCCAGCTTGGCCTGCAAAGAGAGTTCCTGGCCACCCTGGGCTACACAGTAAGATCCTTTGTGCTGGCTACTTTTGTGTCAGCTTTATAAAAGCTGGAGTCGCTGGGAAGAGTGACTTCACCCGAGGAAATGCCTCCGTAAGATTGGCTGTAGGCAGGTCTGTGGGCATTTATTTCCCTCTCTCCCCCCCCCCCATTTGTTTGTTGTTGATGTTTGTTTGTTGAGACAGGGTTTCTCTGTGTAGCCTTAGCTGTCCTTGAATTATCTCTGTAGGCTAGACTGGCCTCGAACTCAGAGATCTGCCTGCTGGGATTAAAGGCCTGCACCACCACCACCGCCTGGCACATTTTCTTAATTAGTGAGTGATGGGGGAGGATACTATAAGAAAGCAGGCTGAGCAAGCCATGGGAACCAAGCCAGTAAGCAGCACTCCTCCATGGCCTCTGCATCAGCTCCTGCCTCAGGTTCCTGCCCTGCTTGAGTTCCTATCCTGACTTCTCTGGATGATGATTTGTAAACTGTAAGTGGAAAAACCCCTTTCCTCCCCAGATTGATTTTGTTCATGGTGTTTTTCATAGCACTAGAAACCCTAAGAGCCTGTCTCAAAGAAAAAAAGCAAAGCCAAACACAAGACACCATAGAGAACCTATGTTCTGACATGGTGTTGGGGAGACTGACACTGAAACTGATTGGACTCGAGGGATACATTACAGCCTCCAGACACTGTCTGCGTGTGCAGGTGACCTTGACGTGTCCAAAAGCGATGGGGCTGCATCACGGAAGATAACCATCCGTGAGCTGTAGTCACTCAGGGTCAGCATTTCTAGTGCAAAATCAGAAAATCGATGCTGAGCTCTCCAGGGAACCTCGAGGAGCTGAGCACGCACGTGAGCTGGGTGTGAACTGTTCTCAGGGATGGGGCTCTGTAGTCACCAGCCCTTCTGATGCCCCCGACCCTGGCCCCTGTGGCCAGCAGGGCTTTTGATCTGCAGTTAGTGTGTGCAGTCCAGCTCAGGTTCCCGTACTGCAGGTGGTCGGGGCTGCTGCCATGCAAGAAGAGGCAGACGAGGTCAGTCCTGGTTCGGGGTCTCGGATTTGTTTTTGGTCTCTGTTCTTTGGGTTAATCCAGTGGCAGGGCCATTGTTAATTGGGAGGCCCACCCTGTCTCGGAGGGCAGACAATGATTTGGAGAGTCGGAAAGGGCTCTGAGCTGATGCTTCCAAAGTCATTCTCCACCCCATGATTCTGAGCAGTCAGCAGCCAAATGCCGTTAAGACTCAGAAAGTCGTTACCTTGAAATCTTGTATCTTCGAAAAAGCTGTGTAGGTTGAGGCTGATGCAAAGAACAACAACAAATTACCTGTGTTTATTAGCCACTAAAAAATAGAACTTAAATTTCTTTTTTACAGTGTGTGTGTGTGTGTGTGTGTGTGTGTGTATACAACTGAAAGGAGTTAGTGTTTTCCTTTATCCACTGATCCATCTCAACAACCACCCCACTTTGCCAAAAAAAAAAAAATCTTAATGTCTACGAAGTGGTGTTGATGATGCTCTTCCCCACACAAAACCTTAGCCTACCTGTAAGTATAGAATTTTCAGGTTGGGCGGTGGTGGCACATGCCTTTAATCCCAGCACCCAGGAGGCAGAGGCAGGTGGATCTCTGTGAGTTCGAGGCCAACTTGGTCTACAGAGCAAGTTCCAGAACAGGCTCCAAAGCTATACAGAGAAACCCTGTCTCAAAAAAAGAAGAAAAAAAAAAAAAAGTATAGAATTTTCAGTTTCTAGACCTAGCTGTTAGACATCTGTGACGTGGGAGAAAAAAGCTGCCCACCTCGCTCATAGGGCATGTCTTCAGAGCATGGGTTCTGCAGGACAATGGTAGGGTATGCCCTTAATCCCAGCACTCAGGAGTCAGAGGCAGGCAGGTTCTGTGAGTTCAAGGCCAGGTTGGTCTAGAGAGCAAGTTCCAGGTAGCCAGGACTACACAGGCTCTGGGGTAAGATACCCCAGGAGCCCCACATCTGCACTCCCTCTCAGCCTTCCATGTTTTGCCCATTTTCTGCCCATCAGTTAGGTGTCCACCCTGCAAAGCCTCAAACAGAAAGGAACTTCCTTTTAGCCCGTTTCCACGTGTGGTCACTTGCCTCTCTTCCTAAACCTGAACCAATTACTATTTGCTTGCTCGTTTATCATCAGGGAGGCTCCTGTCTTAGCTGGGCATAGTGGCACGCACCCGTAATCTCAGGTAGTCTTACTAAAAGTTTTAAGACCAGACCAGGTGGTGGTGGTGGTGGTGGTGGTGGTGGTGGTGGTGGTGGTGGTGGTGGTGGTGGTG
>CABHPR010119774.1:48944-62844 GCA_902168415.1 Peromyscus melanophrys
CACACACACACACACACACACACACACACACACACACACGATAATAGATAATTTTTAAAAATTGAATTAGGGACTGGAGAGATGACTCAGAGTTTTTTTGGGTTTTTTTTGTTGTTGTTGTTCTGTTTTTGTTATTTTGGTTTTATGAGACAGGGTTTCTCTGTGTAGCCCTGGCTGTCCTGGAACTCACTCTGTAGACCATGCTGGCTCGAACTCAGATACACTGCCTCTGCCTCCCAAGTGCTAGGACTAAATGGATGTGCCACCACGTCAGGTGATGGCTAAGCTATTAAGAGCCCTTGTTCGCTGGGCAGTGGTGACACACACCTTTAATCCCAGCACAATGAAGGCAGAGGCAGGCGGATCTCTGTGAGCCAACCTGGTCTACAGAGTGAGTTCCAGGACAGCCAGGGCTACACAGCAAAACTCTGTCTTGAAAAGCCAAAAAAATAAAATAAAATGAGGGGGCTGGAGAGATGGCTCAGCAATTAGAGCACTGGCTGCTCTTCCAGAGGTCCTGAGTTCAATTCCCAGCAACCACATGGTGGCTCACAACCATCTGTAATGAGATCTGGCACCTTTTTCTGATCTGCAGGCATACATGCAGACAGAACACTGTATACATAATAAATAAATTAAATCTTTTTTTTTTAAAAAGCACACTTGTTCTTGCAGAGGACCCAGGTTTAGTTCCCAGCACCCACTTGCTGGCTCACAACCATTTACAACTCTAGTTCCGAAGGATCCGCCAATGCCTTCTTCTGACCTCAGTGCCAGGCATGTATGTGGTGCACATTCACACATACAGGCAAAATACACAGAAAAATGAATAGATCTACAATTTTTTTTGTTATTTTAAAAACAGGTATAGTCATACAGTCCTATACTCCCAGCCATTGAAGAGGGAGGTAGAGGTCAGGGTTAGAAATTCAAGTTCATCCTTGGCTACATAGTTTAGGGTAGCAAAGGGAAAAAAGCCAAAATCAGGGTTGGGGAAATGGGTGGAGGCTGGGAAATCTACATTTTTATGCCATAGATGAGGAAGAATATCATTGAGCTGGGCAGTGGTACACCCCTAGAATCCCAGCACTTGGGAGCCAGGCGGATCTCTGTGAGTTCGAGGCCAGCCTGGACTACGGAGGGAGTTCCAGGAAAGGCGCAAAACTACACAGAGAAACACTGTCTCAAAAAACCAAAAAAAAGAAAAAGAGAGAGAATATCATTGAGTTTAATAGGTATCAAGGTAAGGGCACTGTTGGGTGAGGTGGCATATTCCTATATCCTGTACTCGGGATGAGGCAGGACATCCCCATGTGTTCAAGGCCTGTCATCCTCATTTGGCCACAGATAGCCAAGCATACTAGCTCCCATCACTCAGTGTGGGACCATCCTGGGCTTCAGTATGAGAAACTGTTTCTGAGAAATGCAAAGGCAGCTGGGAGATAGCAGAGGTGCCGAGGGGTCCTGTGAACATGAGCCCCGAGTCAGTGTCCAGCTTCTCATGGAGACTCACTGAGGACTTAGTTTTCATGGGTGTCTCTTTCTCTTGAGCAAAGGCGGCTTCAATGATCCATCCTAAGGAGGTACCTCCTGAGGCCATCCTGCTGGCAGTCTACCTTGAACTGCAGAATGGTGAGTGATTCTCATTGGACGCTGTCCTTCAACATGCTCATGATTTTTGGTATATGCTGTTTCTCTTCAGATCCAAACTCAGGACCAGGCACGTTGGTTTGTGTCTCTAAAGCATTTGAGATGCAGAGGCAGAAGAGTCATGTGATCCATACTGGTGTGTCCCTAAAACAATTCAAAGTTTCACAGTCCTCGAGAACATGACCCATCTGGTTTTCTTTTTTTTTTTTTTTTTTTTTAATTTTTTTTTTTTTTCTTTTTTTTTTTTTCTTTTTTTTTTTTCTTTTTCCGGAGCTGAGGACCGAACCCAGGGCCTTGCGCTTGCTAGGCAAGCGCTCTACCACTGAGCTAAATCCCCAACCCCCCATCCAGTTTTCTAAGTAGAGGGAATAACTTAGGGGCCAGCACAGTGGCTCAGCAGATAAAGGGCATTTGCTCCTAGTGACCTGAGCTTGAATCACAAAATTATCCTCTGACCTCCATACATAGGCCAACATGCATGCACACATGCGTGCACGCACACAACAAGGGCCTGAACTGGAGCTTAGCAGGAGTGCTGGCCTAGGTTCTGTCCATAGCACTGCCCAGAAGAGGGGGGATGGAAAGAGTAGTTAGTTAGCATGGTTTTGAGGCCGTACAGATTCCTGCCCACAAATTCACATGTTCCCTTTAGTCTGAAGAATGCAGAGTTTTGGGGGGTTGGGGATTTAGCTCAGTGGTAGAGTGCTTGCCTAGCAAGCACAAGGCCCTGGGTTCGATCCTCAGCTCAAAAAAAAAAAAAAGAAAAAAGCCGGGCGGTGGTGGCACACGCCTTTAATCCCAGCACTCGGGAGGCAGAGCCAGGCGGATCTTTGTGAGTTCGAGGCCAGCCTGGGCTACCAAGTGAGTTCCAGGAAAGGCACAAAGCTATACAGAGAAACCCTGTCTCGAAAAACCAAAAAAAAAAAAAAAAAAAAAGAATGCAGAGTTTTGCCAGGCAGTGGTAGTGCACACACACACCTTTAATCTCAGCACTTGGGAGGTAGAGGCAGTGGATCTCTGAGTTCGAGACCAGCCTGGGCTACAGAGTGAGTTCCAGGACAGCCAGGGCTACACAGAGAAACCCTGTCATGAAAAACAAACAAACAAACAAAGAATTCAGAGTTTTAACGTCTGACCATCAAAACTAGTCCCTGAACATTCCGCTTTTCTTGGGCAGCTGACTGACTCTTGAGGACATGAGACTCGATGCTGCTCACTTGGAGTTGAACAGTGCAGTGTTTTTGTTTTGTTTCTTTGGCCATTTTTATTCTTCGGTTTTTTGAAGCTGGGTCTCACTGTGTTGCCCTGGCTGATCTGGAACTCACTATGTAGACCAGGCTGGCCTCGAACTCCTAAATCTGCCTGCCTCTCTGCCTCTGACTACTGGTTAAAGATAGATGCCGCCACTTCTAGCCAACTTTTACAAGAATTGTCAAAACAAATCACAGCCAATCACTTGGGAATCGAACCTGGGCTCTCTGGAAGAGCAACCAGTGCTCTTAACCTCTGAGCCAATTCTCTTAACTCCTGTTTTTATAGCTGAAGAAACATACTCCACGGGTCTTGGCTGACTGAAAGCCAAGACTTGAATGAGTTTGTGGTCCTGAATCCCTGGAACCCCTTCTTTGTGTAGCCCACCTGTATTGTACCAGGTTGCTGGCCTGGGATGTAGTTGAGTAGTAAACATGTGTAGGGTCTGTGTTTAAACCCTAGCACAAGACAAAACAACATTGTTACGCACAGATCACAGCGACCTCCAAAAGAACACCACAGAGATCAAATCCCATATGTAAAAGCCTTCATTTCAAGCTCTGAGCTTGGTCTCTCTTGTCTGTCCCACACAGTGGTGTGAGCCCTAAGCCCAGGCAGGGTAGGGTCTTTAGCAGAGGTTGGGGTGAGGAGATTTCTAGGGTTTAGGACCCTGATTGGCTGATATTTGTCCAGAGGTATCTGTAAAAGGAAAATAGGTATGTGCTAGGCTCAGGGATATCTATCTTGTCTAATCTTATCTAATGATTGGAATGTTTGGGATGTCAGGTTCTTCCCCTTAGATGGTGGCCCATCCCTAGGTGATGCCGTAAGCCTATCACAGCAGCTGTGTCTGGGCCCCTAAGCCTGTCATGGCAGCTGTGTGGTCAAGCTACCTTGAGCCCCCCACAAACATCACTCTGCCACACTACACATCACTTCAGTGAGAATGTGTGGCCTAAGCAGTGGCTTTTTGTCATGGTGCACAGCCAGGGCTGCAGAGCAGAGCTGTCTAGGCCTCCGTCACCTCCTTTTCAGGGTTCTGGTGGCTTGGTCTATGCATTGGTAGTGTTCTGTGCTTGGTTTTCTTTAATGGGCAGTGGTTTTTTTTTTTTTTAGGCAACACACAGCTGGCCCTGCAGATGATCAAGCGGAACCAGCTGCTCCCCGCAGTGAAGGCGCACTCTGACGTGAGGAAGAAGCCCGTGTTCCAGCCTGTGCACCCCATCCAGCCCATCCAAATGCCCTCATTTGCCACTGTGCAGAGGAAGTGAGAGCTTGCTTTGGGGAACTGTTACCTGAGGCCTGGAGCATGGCCAGTGGCCTTTCAGTTGTCCTACAGGAAAGCCAATAAAGACAACAGGTGCAAAGGTGCTGGTTTTGAAAACAGTTTGAGACTGTTTACCTCCACTGGGTTTTTTTTTTTTTTGCCAGAGGCGTACTTAAAATTGAGGACTCAAACCCACCTTCAGTTTTTATTTGCCAGGCTTTTACTTGTGACCCATTCTGTGCTGTGTCTGTGTCATTAAAAGATGTTCTTATCAGAGCAGTTTTGTAGTCTTTTTTACAGCTATTGGAATAATTTAGTAAAATTTAATGTCAGAGCTGTAAAAACCTAGCCAGGTGGTGGTGGCACACGCCTTTAATCCCAGCACTGCGGGGACAGAGCCAGGTGGATCTCTGTGAATTCGAGGCAAACTAACAGAAGACGGGTGATCGGTGATCATGGGGAGTGCCTGTAATCCCAGCACTCAGGAGGCAGAAGCAAGCAAATCTCTGTAAGTTAAGGCTGGCCTGGTCTACAAAGCAAGTTCTAGGACAGCCAGAGCTGTTACACACACACTAACAGAAAAGAACATCAGCTGTAGCCAGACTAGAAACTGACCTTTCCATGCTCACCTACAGGGTCTGTCTTAGTTACTGTAATATTGCTATGAAGAGATGCCATGACCAAGGCAACTTAAAACAGAAAGCATTTACTTGAGACCTTGCTTATAGTTTCAGAGGTCCATTATCATCCTTGCAGGGAGCACGTGGGCACAGGTGGCACTGGAGATGAGGGCTACATCCCAGTCAGTAGGCCGAGAGGGAAACTCTGGTCTTGGTGTCGGCTTTTGTAACCTCAAAGCCCACCCCCAGTGACTCGTTACTGAAAAATTACTGACGGTGCTGGAGAGATGGCTCAGTGGTTAAGAGCACTTGCTGGTCTTACAGGGAACCATAGCTCTGTTCCTCACACCCATGTGCTCACCACTGCCTGTAGCTCTCCAGTCCAAGGAGTACATGACACCATCTGGCCTCCGCAGGCACCTGCACAAACAAAGTGCACATACATTCAGGGCTCACTCACATACACATAAATCAATAGCTGGGCGTGGTGGCACTTGCCTTTAATCCCAGCACTCGGGAGGCAGAGTTAGGCAAATCTCTGAGGCCAGCCCTGTCTACAAAGTGATTTTCAGGACAGCCAGGACTCTTGCACAAAGAAATCCTGTCTCAAAAAACAAACAAACAAAAAGGAAGGTTTTAACTTTAACATAGTAAAATTATATACAATAAAAACTGTCATGGAGCCGGGCGGTGGTGGCGCACGCCTTTAATCCCAGCACTCGGGAGGCAGAGCCAGGTGGATCTCTGTGAGTTCGAGGCCAGCCTGGTCTACAGAGCGAGATCCAGGACAGGCACCAAAACTACACACAGAAAACCTGTCTCAAAAAAATAAATAAATAATAACCTCTCATGGCCATAAGAATATAGAGCAGGTGACAGCTTACAGCCATAAGTCAACGAGTAACTGGCGGCAGAACCTCATTAAGCAAGGCTTGGCCCTGCCTGTGGATGCTGTTTTGCTTCTGCCGGTAATTTTTCTCGTGCGCTGCTACATTTCCTCCCTAAAAACAGGTATGGGTGTTTCCCCCACTGCCTGTGTGTTTATCTTGTGAATATATTCCATGTGCTAGGCACACATATATCTGTGGGTGGTCAGGAAAACGATTTCTTTTATTTTGGTTTTTGGTTTTTTCGAGTAGTTTTGGTGCCTGTCCTGGATCTCACTCTGTAGACCAGGCTGGCCTCGAACTCACAGAGACCCACCTGGCTCTGCCTCCCGAGTGCTGGGATTAAAGGTGTGCGCCACCACCGCCCGGCAAACGATTTCTTCTCAAGCTGTATAATTTTTTTTTTTAAATGTTTGCAGAAAATATTTTCTACTTTTATTTAACTGAGATGTAACAGGACAATACTTAATCAATCTTTTAAATTGTTGAAAGACTCTTAATATTCTTTCAAAAAGAAATTTTTGAATATATGAATCACACTGGCCTAAAACAATACAGATTAGCCTGCATCATTCTAACAAATCCTTAAATTAACACCACACCTATTCCTTACTATAAAGATTTCTCAGCCTGGACTGGTCTAGGGCGCCAGTTATTGTTTGGATGCAGCATGTAACTGAGACTATGAGTCCTCCCATGTGTCCAGAACCTCACCATTGCCAAAACTGAGCAGAAGGTGGATATATGTATTAAGCGTCATCTGGTTCTCGGGCTGCAGCTGTGGTGGGAACTGGAGCTTCCACAGAGGCTGGCTCTTCAGACATTGACGGGTCAGTTTGGACTTCAGCTAATGTGGGTAGACCAAGGTCAGGAGCTCCAGCTGTGGTGGGAACTGGAGTTTTCACTGTGGCTGGCCCTTCATTCAGCCATTTCTGGATCAGGCTGAACTTCAACCACTGTGGTTGACCAGGGTCAGGAGCTGCAGCTTCAAGGGAGTCCTCTTGGGGAATACACCCAGCATCCTCTATGTCTTGATCATCATGGAGAGAAGCTTCCAGGCTGGGGTTGAGTTTGGGAATAGAGGCCACAGTAGATGTGCCTGGAAACTTGGACTCTACCTTTTCAGAGGCAAGGACAGATAAGGGACAATGGGAATGGGTGGACCCAGAAACATCTGTTGAGCTTCCACTTGACTCTAGCAGTCCTTTTAATTTTTTGCTGATTCTTCTGTTGTCCTTAGCACGTTTATTCTTGAACCAGGTCTGGATCTCACACTTGGTCACATTAATCTTTTGTGCCAGTGCCTCACATTGCTCCGGGCTTGGATGCCTGTTCTGATCAAAATACTTTTGGAGGAGGAGCTTTTGTTCCTCAGAGTACACAGTGCGTTCCTTCCGTTGAATCTTTGTAGCCTTAGGACGAACTTCCTGGTCACCATAGTTATCTGAAGGCACCATAAGACCTAGGGAACCACCACTACCAGAACTCACAGAGGAACTTGAGGGCATCTGGTCACTAGGGCACACTGATACATTTTCCAGTGTTGAAAGATCTGGTTGCATTGGGATACTTGGTATCATTGATGGTCCTGGGGATACTTCAGGGCCTAGGCTCCTTTCAGGATATGAATGCCATTGGAAACTTGATTGCATTGGTGTTTCTGGAGGAAATGGGGGACTTTGACACATTTGGTAATTCAGTTGGCTTCCAGATGATAGATGATTTTGGAGGCTTAATTGCTTTGAAATTCCCAGGTATATCAGGGGATTTTGAGACATTTGCAGACTTGAGTTGCTTGTAGGCTCTCGAGGAATATGGATAGCTGGTTTCATAGGTGCATATGAAGGCAGTTTGAAATCTTGATGCAAGAGAGAAACTTGGGGAATATGCTGCTGCCTTGAGTTTCTAGAAATTGCTGGGTCTTCCAAAAGATACCTGGGCACTGGTGGACATGAAAACATACTGGGATATGATCCTCTTGGAGTAAGTTCATGTGCTGAGGAACCCTGGATATCAGCTGGCTCTCCCATCCTGAGCAGATCCTGGATGGTGGTTCTCAAGCTGTATAATTTTGATGAATAGAAATAATACCAGGATATTCTTCATAGCTCAGACTGACATAGGAAAATAACAGTATTCTCAGCTACAAAGAGCTTTTTACTCAGCTGACTTAAGACCTTAGAGCAAATTCAAAGTAGTCTAGTTGCCCCTTCAAATGAATCACACAAGGACAGATTCACAGGTGTCTGGTTGTTGAACCAAGGTCAGGCACAGGGCAACTTTAGTGCCAGTTCTTAACGTGCAAAGCTCTGGCTGATCCCATTAAAGACATAACTCCCTACACAAATTCTAACTCCATGAACTCCAAAACCTCAGTTTTATGATACATGACTCAAGGTTCAGGCAACTGTTTATTGTTTAGATCTTGGGATGCTCTTACGATCACTGTCCCTCAAGAAAGTGTGGAGCACTCAAGTGTTATGTGCCTCCCACCTGTTCACCAGGGAGCTTCACCGACAACCAAGTGCTGCCATGGTTATGGTCAGCGTAACATTCCAAATCCAAGAAAAACCATATGATTTCCCTTGTGTTATCAGAATGACTCTGCTTCTTATTGTTCACTGAAGAAATATGTGACCCTCAAAATGTAAGCTTTCTGTTGGGAATAGATAGAAATGTGTAAAGACAGAGGAGAGGAGAGGAGACATACATTCAAGATAAAGTAAAAAAGTTACCATCAGAACACGTGTGTTCCTTCATTACCCCTCAGATAGAAAAAGTTTAGTTTTTGATGACATCATGGATTTTTTTGCATACCCTGGATGTGGTCTTGGAGCAGGCATTCTAAAGACCAAGTTAAAAAACACTTATCAAGTAAGAATTAGTTACAATATCTAGTTCATGTGTATTTGGCAAAATTAGAGGAAATATTCTGTTATCTATTTTATCTTTGTGACTCTATAAAGTTTTATGTAACACAAATTCCTAAACAGTCTTCTAATTAAAAAAAAAAAAAAAAAGCCGGTACCAGATATTGGCATAAATGCTAAAAGATCAGAGAGACAAAGGACCAAGCCACAGCCACATGTCACCTCACCAATTCCATGAATCCTCTGACTGAAATCCTCTGAGTCCTCACTCGAAAGGCTCCAGCCAAAAAAGCCTCTAGCTGAAAAGGATGCTTCTGCCGAAAAGCCTTTAGTTCCTGTCTCTTCATGCCTTATATGTGAGGCACAAATTCACGTAAAAGCCACAGGCTCAAGCTGGAGCTACATGCGGCCAGAATGTCCACCCTGCTTGGGCCAAGAGTCCCTACCCCGCTGGCTAAATTTCTGTTGCAGCCTCTCTGCAGCAAACTCCCCATGCCTATGCTCCAAACACACTGGAATTAGCTGCTTTTGCATGTTACCTCGAGCAAACAGCTAGCTCTCTAATTTCTTCCCTTTGGCTTTCTCTGGGCCCCCTCCTGGGCTGCTGCCACACCATCATCTGAATCAGCAGCAGCAGATTTGGTGAGTCAATTAAGATTTCTTAAAGGGAAAAATTAGTTTAAAAAGTTTTTTCCCCACATTAAAAAATGGGAAACAGTTTTACAATGGAACGCATTTGGTCTCTAACTATACATTAAACAGTCTGAAAATGGAACAGTTAAATGAGAGGATAATTAATGTTGATGGGACAGATGTAATGTCAATTATAAATACTATTTGTTTGATCATTTCTGTTTTATCATTAAAAAGTTGGTTAATGAATGCCAAGATAAAAGTTTTAGAGAAACCTGTTAAAACAGATCATAGAGATATTCAGACCCAGACAGAAGAATTTAAAGGAGACTCAATCTCAGCATTGCATTATAAGGTTACAGAGAAACATTCTAAGACTTTTTTTTTTTTAAAGATTTATTATTTATTTTGTATACAGCATGTATGACCAGAAGAGGGCACCAGATCTCATTACGGATGGTTGTGAGCCACCATGTGGTTGCTGGGAATTGAACTCAGGACCTCTGGAAGAGCAGTCAGTGCTCTTAACCTCTGAGCCATCTCTCCAGCCCCCATTCTAAGACTTTCAAACAGCCAACCTTAATCTATCCAGTAACCTTACAAGAACTACCCAGTGATAGATGTCCTCAAGGCTGTGTAAGAGCTGACTGGAATCCTATGCAAATGTTAGATTTGAGGAGATTCAAAGAAGCAATAGTCTCATATGGCATGCACTCATCTTTTGTGAAGCAAATGTTAAATTTGTGGTCAACTTGTAATAGAATTATCCCTTAAGACTGGAGAGATTTGGTTAGAGCAGTCTTAGAGGCTGGTCCTCAATTACAGTGGAGGACCTGGTGGAAGGATGAGGCTAAGACCATTGAACAATGGAGTAGGACTAGAGTTATGGAAAGCTCCCAAGATGAACTTCTTGGAGAAGGCGATTATGTTGATATACAAAGACAATCTTTATATGATGACCACACCCTGGCTTTATGCTGCATGGCAGGCTTGAATGCTTGGGACAGAATTGAAGAAGTAGGAAAGAAAGTTGAGTCAATTAATAAAGTTATTCAGGGCCCAAAAGAAACCTTCACTGATTTCTTACAAAGATTGACTTCAGCAGTAAATAGAATGATATCAAATTCAGAAGCTAGACAAATAATAATTGAATCTCTGGCTTTTGAAAATGCTAATAATGCACAATGCAAAAGGGTAATTAGGCTGTTAAAGGCAAGGACAGCACCCTTGGAGGAATGGATCCAAGATACAATTAATATTGAATCTCATGACCATGATGATGCTTGCATAGGAGAAGTGATTTCCGGAGGTTTGAAGAAAAACAATAATGTCAAATGTCTCAATTGCGGTAAACAGTGTCACCTAAAAAGGGACTGTAAACGGGCATTCCTAGAAATAATGTTTTTTCAAGGAATAATCCCAACAGGACGCCCCTCCCTTCTGGATTATGCAGAAGGTGTGGCAAAGGCAGACATTGGATTAAGAAATGTAGATCAACTAGGGACAGACAAGGTAATATTTTGCCTTTGACATCAGGAAACTTTCTCAGAGGCCTCTTGAAGGCCCCCATGTCAAATTCTGTTTAGTCCTTTCCTCTAATTGTGGAAGAAACTCTTTCCCAGAGCAATTAAAGAACCTAATGCCTATTGTAAAAAAAAATCACACTGCTTTGGATGAAAGAAAAGCTATAGAAGAGAGAACAAAAAATTCAGGAGAAACCATAAATCAAAATTGATAAAGATTAGATTTGGAAACTCCCCAAAGTTAGGGTTGGGGAAGGGTTTTATTTTTGTCTTTCAGGAAAATGAAGGCATCCAGGGAAGGAATCTAAAGAGCACTGAACAAATGAGACATCTGAAGAAAAAAGACAAGTCATCCAGAAAAAATGTCCCACAAAAAAAGATTTTCTACAGTGACCCATGACCACACCTAACAGCAACTTTGAAGTCTCCAAAAAGATGATGGGGGGCTGGAGCGATGGATCAATGGTTAAGAGCACTGGCTGCTCTTCCAGAGGACCCAGGTTCAATTCCCAGCACCCACATGGCCCCTCACATCTGTCTATAACTCCAGTTCCAAGACTTCTGACACCCTCACACAGAGAAACATGGGCAAAACAACAATGAACACAAAATACAAATAAATTTTAAAAAATAAATAATGTTTTAAAAAAAGAGATGGTGGGAAACCACAAGGACGATTCCATCAGGGCCATGATAATACCATTAAGCTGGCAAACATCACCCAAAGATACAGACTGCTCAGGACAATATTGAGATGGCTAGCTGAGATGATTCAGCTTCACAGACTACTCCAATCATGACCTGACCATAATTCTAAATTTTCTTTGTGTCCCCATAAGACTACCAGTGCTCCCAATCAGCAGGAAGTAGCCTAGAAAACTACACCCACATTCTCGAAAAATGGATTATGGATGTCTGTCTTTGTTTAGGGGTTGGTTAAAAATTGTTATTGATCATAGTCAATCTCTTTCTAAAACAAGAAAGGGTGATATGATATAGAAATATATAGAAATGCTAGGACAAGCCGGGCGGTGGTGGCACACGCCTTTAATCCCAGCACTCGGGAGGCAGAGGCAGGTGGTTCTTTGTGAGTTTGAGGCCAGCCTGGTCTACAAAGTGAGATCCAGGACAGGCACCAAAACACCAGAGAAACCCTGTCTTGAAAAAAAAAAAGGGGGGGGGCCTCTGGAGCTCCAGTTATAGAAGATTGTGAACTGAGAATTGAGAACTCAGGTTGTCCTTGTATTGTGTAAGTGTTTGCTAGAGCTTGTTTAACTGGAGTTACAGGTGGTTGTGAGCAACCATGTAAGTGCTAGGAACTGAACCCAGGTCCTCTACAATAGCAATGTTTGTTTGTTTGAGACAGGGTCTTATTAGATTGTAGATCAGGCTGGCCCGAACTCACAGAGATCTACCTGCTTCTGCCTCCTGAGTGCTGGGATAAAAGGCGAATGCAACCACCATCCTCTTGAATGTTCTTTCTCAATCCAGACTCTTCTCCAGCCTACAACCTCAGCAAAGGGCTTTAGAGTCAGTCCTAGGCTTGGATCCTCTGTGTTCTGGGCTAAGCTATGACAGTTATCCTGGAAGAGCTCCCTGACATTAGGGCTAAAACTTAAGCATCTGGAGAGCAATGTTCCTGACCCCATAGGCAGAAGTTTCAGCTGTGGCATTTAACATGTACCATGGGAGAGATGAGAAAGCCCTTGAACAGAATTGCCAAATGCTGGCACACGCTATCAGAGCAGCTGCATAAGGGCTTCCAGGTCCCTGTTTTAGAAAGCTATGCAGGCTAGTGCGTGCCCTGCCGGGCTATCAATTGAGCCTTGTTCAAAGTGCCACCTAGAGAGATAACTGGTCAGCTTACTACCCCTGGGCACCCAGTGGCATGGGGACATCAAACTAAGACCTCCAGCAGATCTCCTAGGCTTGGTCACAGGCTCACAGGGAACCCAGGATGCAGCACGGGGGCGATCCATTTCCTTCCTGTTGGACACCAAGCCATTTAATCAGTTCTGAGGGAGTTTTGGGGTCCCACCTCTCCTCATTTCCCTGTTGTCGGGGTAAGGGGACAGCCTTACCCACCTCACCAGACTTAATTGTACTTTCAGGGAAAAGATTTTCCAGCTAAGGTAGGAGCTTTCATTTCATTTCCTCTGTAAGCCTACCTGCACATGTGCGTGCGAATCCTTAAAAAGCCAGACACAGCCGGGCGTTGGTGGTGCACGCCTTTAATCCCAGCACTCGGGAGGCAGAGGCAGGCGGATCTCTGTGAGGCCAGCCTGGGCTACCAAGTGAGCTCCAGGAAAGGTGCAAAGCTACACAGAGAAACCCTGTCTCGAAAACCCCCCCCAAAAAAAAAAAAAAAAAGCCAGACACAGACTCCTCTCCCTCTCTCTGTTCTCTCCTGCCCCCGCTATCTCTATCTCCTTTTCTCTGTGCTCTCTGCACTTGCTTCTTCCCAGGCCTGGTTCTTTTGTGTCCCACCCCCCATCCCCCCAATAAAGCTCTGATACTGGGTTTTGTCGTGGCTCGTGCCTCATGAACAGCGCTGCTTATCATTTTTTAAAAACAACAATGTGCATGTGCATACAGGTGGCCCAGGAGGCCAGAAGACAACATTGAATCCCTTGGAGCTAGAGTTACAGACAGTTCTGAACCACTGGACCTGAGTGCCGGGAACTAACTCGGCTTGTCTGGAAGAGCAGCAACAAGCTCTATTTACTTAGTTATGTTGTGGTGGCTGTCTTAGTCACTGTTCTATGGCTGTGAAGAGACACCATGATCACAGAAACTCCTATAAAGGGAAGTATTTAGTTGGGGCTGGCTTCGTTTCAGAGATTTAATCCGCTATCTTTATGGCAGGGAGCATGGTGACAGACAGGAGGACAGGAGGGAGTGGTGCTGGAGAAGTGACTGAGAGCTATGTCCTGATCCTTATGCAGAGGGACATTGGGCCTGGCCTGGACCCTTGGAAACTCAAAAGCCCACCCCCAGTGGCACACTTCCTCCAACAAGGCCACCTCTCCTAATCCCTCTCAAGTAGTAAGTACCACTCCCAGTTACCAAGCATTCAAACATACGAGCCTATGGGGCCATTCTTTTTCAAACCCCCACAGTAGTGGAGATCGAACCGAGCACCTTGCATCTTCCAGTCAGACAGTACCACTGAGTTATATCCCCCTGGCCTTGAACTTTT
>CABHPR010119775.1:0-55032 GCA_902168415.1 Peromyscus melanophrys
TCTCCGGCCTAAGAAATTGCAACAAATGTAGCAATCTCCTCTGGCTCAGGAGAAAAGTGTGAGTTTTCAGCTCTCTCTTGTTCTGTCCACTGAGGGAAATCTCAGCACAGATCTTCTGTTCAGCTCCCCATTGCTCAACCTACTATAGGATGTCCCAGCAAGGTTCTTCTGTTCAGTTCCCCCTTGCTCAATCTACTATGGGATGTCCCAGCAAAGTTCTTCTGTGCACCAGTGACTGAAGGTCTTCACACCCAAAACTCCTTTGAGAAAGAGATTTATTTGGGAAGGAGGAGTCCAGGAGAGTGGCTGCCTCTACCAGGGTGGAGAGAACAGCTCACAGCTGACCAGGCAGGGAGGTTTATATAGGATGTCCTGGGGGCAGAGTCAACCCATAATTGGTTAGTTTTTTTCCTGCCCAGGGATTGGCCAGTTTTGTGGGCTAGCAACAGAGATGGCCCTGATTTCAGGGCCAAACTGTGTTTCTTTCACTGGCCTTTCTTGGCTTTTTGACACTACCTCTAAGGCCAGGGCACATTTCTTTCACTGACTCTGATTCTAGGGACCAAGAGTGTTATTTTGGCACTAGTTTCAGAGTCAGGGCATATTTCTTTGGTTCTGGATTTTCGGGTAAAATTTTCATTTCTCTGGCTCAGGTCCCAAATGCAGGCTGTTTCTTTACCTGGTCCTGGGCCCTTGGGCCAAGATTCTACTGTTCTGCTCTGTGATTGGTTGGTTTTACAAGTCAGTTGGCCAGGGGCAAAAATGGCTCTGATTTGAGCCAAAATATGTTTCTTTCACTGGCCTTACTTAGCTTTTTGACCCTTATGCTAAGGCCAGGGCACATTTCATTCACTAACTCTGATTCTAGGGGCCAAGAGTGTTTCTCTGGTACTGGTTTCAGAGTCAGGGCATGTTTCCTTGGTTCATTTCTCTGGATCAGGTCCCAAACATAGGCTGTGTTTCTTTCCCTGGTCCTGTGCTCTAGGGCCAGGATTCTACTGTTCTGCTCTGTGATTGGTTGGTTTCACAAGTCAATTGGCCAGGAGCAGAGATGGCTCTGATTTGAGCCAAAATGTGTTTCTTTCACTGGCCTTATCTGAGCCATCTTTCCCTAGTTCTGGGCTCCAGGGTCATGGTCGGTTTCTTTAGACAGCCCCTTTTCCATACATATAACAGTTTCAGAGGATAATTTAGTATGTTGCCTAGAGATTGTACTTGTGATATTTTGTTGAAGAATGTGGTTGTTTTTTGCCCTTGTCAGAAAGGTATGCATGAGGCTAAAGTGAAAATTTTTTATTAATTCCATTGGCAGAGGAAATTTCAGAACAGCCTAGTATAGACTCTGTTGTTTGGTTACTAGTGGAAATTCTAATGAAGGTTTATAATGAAAAGGAGTAAGCTGAGCAAATAAAAACATAAAGTGTACAAATTGAGAAAGGGGCACCAGGAAGTGGAATAGAGCTAAATCCTGTATTCAAAGAGATACACAGATTAAGAAATGGAATAAAGGGAGTGGTGACCTCAGGGCAAGGTCCCACCCAGCTAAATTTCCAACTTGTGAAAAAGGAATTAAAGAAAAGCTTAGAGCTGGGTGTAGTGGTGTTTGCCTTTAAGCCCAGAACTTGGAAGGCAGGGCATTGTGGATCTCTGAGTTTGAGGCCAGCGAAGTCTACAGAGCAAGTTCAAGGACAGCCATACTTAGGCAGTAAAGGTAACAACCAAAAACAGAAAGCTGGTGAAGATGTAATTTAATGACAGTGCCATGTTCCAGCCCAGCAAGCGGCAGAACTTGGCAGGTTCAGTCACATGGTTCTGGCTTTAGAGTTAAGGATAGAAGAAACAAGTTACAGAATTTGCCTCCACACCTAAGGAAAGCCACTGAGCCAGGCATGTGTCAGTAGTATTCCTGAGTGGAGGTCTAGAGAAGCTTTGAAGGTGAAGCCTGGATTGCCTTGGAGATCCCAAGTAGTTAGAAAAGCCACAGTCAAGGAAAACTGCTAAGGGAATGGAACCAGCCCAAGAGAAAGAAGTGCATTGCAGTCAACAAAGCTGAAAGGAACTGGAAATGTGAAGAATGTTTCAGCATCAGACATGGAAATGCAGAGTTTGGGGTTTGCCCAGCTGGCTTTGGGTCTGGCTTTGGTCCAGTATTTCTTTAGTATGGCCACTTTTCTACATTTTAGAATAGTGGAGTATATGCCATTATATGTTGGAAGTATGTGATCTGATTTTTGATTTTGATTTTACAGGGGGATTACAGTTAAGAGATTACAAGAGTCTCAGAAGAGACTTTGGACTTTGAAACAAGTTTGAAACTGTTATAAACTATGGACTTTTGAAGTTGGAATGAATGCATTTTTGCATTATGTTATGGCTACATACCATTGAGAACCAGGGAGTAAAATGTGGGGGTTTGAAAAAAATGGCCCCCAAAGGTAGTGGCACTATTAGGAGGTATGGCTTTGTTGGAGAAGGTGTAACCTCATTGAAGGAAGTATGTTACTATAAAGGTGGTCATTGATGTCTCCTTTACTCAAACTTCACTCAATGTGACACACAGTCCACTTCCTATTGCCTTCTATTCAAGATGTGGTCAGCACCATATCTGCCTGAGCACCTCCATGCTCCCCACCATGATGATAATGGACTACTAAAACTCTGAAACTATAAACTGCCACCTCAATTAAATGTTTTCCTTTGTAAGAGTTGACATTGTCATGATGGCTCTACATAGCAATTGAAACCCTAAGATAATTATAATCCTCATTTTCACAACTGGTCATGTGACCTTAGCTGGTATTTATCACTATATTCTTCTACTACCAATTCTATCTTTCCTCCAACCTTGGCAGGTACCTCAGCAGGTCTTGGTTCTTTTCCTGTAGGAGCATGATCCATACTTGTGTGTCTTTTGTCATCTTGCCTGGATTAGGCTGTTTTAGTTTCCCACTGACTAATTGATACCCACCCTAAAGGATCTCCTGCACTCCAGTCATAATCTTTCTTTTGTCCATAGTAGAGAAGCAATGCAATTTCCCCATGGTAATCTGGACCAATCACTCCTCCTAACTATTATTTCTTTCTTAGCCTGCTCAAGAAGCAGGATATTGCTGTGACAGTCATAACTATGCTTCTTATGGGCAGAATGTGGACTTTGTGGCTTTGAATTAAAAATGTAGTTAAAGGCTTTAAGCAGGACTTAGTGGGTCATCCTAATAGAAGCATGGAAGACAGTGGTGCTGAGAGCAATGTAGATTATGATGGCCTGGCTCAAGAGGTTTCAGAGGAAGAATATTAGTAAATGGCCTAGAGACCATTCTTGTGATATTTTGGAAAAGAATGTGGCAGCTTTCTGCCCTTGTCCAAAAAAAAATCTAGACTTTAGCCTTCAATTTTTTCAAAGTTCTGGATTAATGGCATTGGCAGAGGAGATTTCAAGACATCCTAGTATTGACTCTATTGTGAGGTTATTAGTGGTCACTCTTATGTAGATTTATAAGGAAAATGAACAAGCTAAGCAAGGAAAAATAAAAATGTACAGTGAGGAGAAAAGAAACACCAGGAAGTGTAATAGAACTAAATCCTGTGCTCAGGGTGATAAGGTTATAGAAAAGCTTGATGTCAAATGGAATAAAGGGAGTGGTGACCTCAGGGCAAGACCCACCCAGATACACTTCCAACTTGTGAAAAGTAATTAAAGAAAATCTTAAGAAGTAAAGGAAACCATAAAAACAGAAATCTGATGCACATATAATTCAACAACAAGGAGGCAATGTTCCAGTCCCAGCAAGCAACAGAACTGGGCAGCTTAGGCCACATAGTTTTTTATTTAGAGTCAAGAATATAAGAAAAGGATTATGGATTCTCTCTCCATGACTAAGAAAAGACACTGAAGCCATACATGTGTCAGGAAGATCCTTGAATGGAGGCCCAGGGAGGACATTGTGAAAGTTATGAAAGTTAAACATGTATTTCATTGGAAACCCCAAAATGTTAGAGATTCCAGATGATTGGGATACCTGCCAAGGAAAACTGCTGAGTGTGGTACTAGTCCAAAAGAGAGAAATTTATTTCTGTCAACAAAGCTTAAAAAAGTTGGAGATCTGAAAATTGCTTTAACATCAAACATGACAGTGCACAGTTTGGTGTTTGCCCAGCTTGTTTTTGGTCTTGATTTGGTCCAGTATTTCCTCACTATACTACCTTCCCTGCATTTTGGAATGGCAATGCATAGTCTGTACCAATATATATTGGAAGTATATGATCTGCTTTTTTATTTTAATTTTATAGGGGTTACAATTAAGAGAGTGCCTTGAGTCTTAGATGAAACTTTGAACTTTGGACTTTTAAACAGTGTTAAGATTGTGATGGACTATGGGGAATTCTAAAGTTGGACTAACTGCATTTTGCATTATGATATGGCTACAAGCCTATAGGGGGGCAGGGAGTGGAATATGGTGGTTTGAATATGAATGACCCTCATAGGCTAATATATTTGAATGTTTAGTCACCAGGGAGTGGCACTATTTGAAAGGATTAGGAAGTGTGTAGATGTAACCAGCTGCCTTATTAAATAAGAGACACAGAGCCAATGTAAAGATGAAAGCCAAAGAGGTCAGAGCTAAGAGTCTTACCCGCTTTCCGCCAGCTAGCCTCTCCCGCCAAGAGACCTCTCCGAAAGGGGACTCCTTCCTGTGCGTTTGATTTTAAATAAGAGTTCTGTTCTGCCTTCTCATTGGTTGTAAACTCAACTACGTGACTGCCTCGTAACTACCTCTCTGTACAGACCTCCAAGTCTTCTATGGTTGGTATTGAGATTAAGGGCGTGTGTCTCCACTGCTGGCTGTATCCTTGAACACACAGAGACCTACCTAGTTTTGCCTGCCGAGTGCTAGGATTAAAGGCGTGCACCACCACCGCCCTGGCTTTCGCTATGGCTTGCTGATAGCTCTGACCCCTAGGCAACTTTATTTATTAACATACAAATAAAATCACATTTCAGTACAAATAGAATACCACTATAGAAGTGTGGCCTTGTGGAGGAAGTGTGTCACTAGGCAGTCTTTAAGGTGTCCAAAGTGCAAGCCAAACCCAATGACTCTCATTTCTTCCTGCTGCCTGTGGATCCAGATATAGAACTCTCACCTCCTTCTCCAGAACTATGCCTGCCCGCATGCCATCATGCTTCCCACCATGCTGATAATGGACTAAACCTCTGAAACCGTAAGCAAGTTCCAATTAAATGCTTTCCTTTATAAAAGTTGCCATGGTTATGGTGTCTCTTCACAGCAACAGTGCATTAACTGAGACAATGATGTCACCTAATTGTGAAGCCTGTAAGCTTTAATACCAGTTTGCTGAGCAAGATGTACCAATTTGTACAATAGTGACACTGCTTTTATAGGGATAAACAGTCTCTAATTCTATTTGAGACCTAATCCACAGCAGAGAATCCTTGAATACTGTGAAACTCACCAAAAACATGTACCTGAGGAAATCATAAGCCACAATGGGGAACTTATTACTAGCTAGGAAAATTACACAGTACCAAACTGCCTTTTAAATATCTGTTTAAGGCTGTATAGCAATGTTAATCTCAGTCTTAATGTGAGAAGCCTCTCTTTACAGTGAGTACCAGATCAGTTATACTTGCTCCCAGTTCTGAGAATAAGTGACTGCTGAGAGTTGAGTCCTATACTAGACATTTGTAACAACCTCTCTAGGGCTCAGGGAACACTGCAGAAGAGGAAGATCGAAAGAATATTGGAGCTGGAAGACAGAGAGAAGTGCTGCAAAATGCCATCTTGTAAGAACACAACCAGGGCAATCTTGAACTCACAGCAGCTGAAGTTACTTGTGCTGAATCTGCACAAGATGATCTCTACCAACAATAAGTTATGGACATGGAAGTGCACCCTACTCTCCCTGTTGAACTATTAGGTATTAAAATGTCTGGAAGATTGGAAATCATTGTCTTCAGTTTTGTACCAACTGGCAACCCACTCTCAAGCTCCAGTAACTTAAAACCATGATCAATCAGAAGGCCTCAGGTTCCTTAAATGACGGGAAAAGGAAGCCCCCTTTTATCTTGTAGTGTGAATTCTAACTGGTCTTAATAATAAAATCCTAGGGTTAGATATCAGAGTAAATGCTGAGAGATCAGAGAAGTAAAGGAACTAGCCACAAACACCTCTTACTTCTCCAACTCCTTAGTCCAAAAAGGAAGCCAAGCTCCTGTCTGGGCCCACCTTATATTTCTCTCTCTGCCCAGCCATATCACTTCCTGTCTCCTGTCTGTGCAGACCTCTAGACCTCTGTGGTTAACTAATGGCTAGTTACACCATCTGATCTTCAGGCAAGCTTTATTTGTTAGAGCACAACAAAATATCACCACATTTCCCAATTTTTGTCTAAAATAAAAAAGAAGGTTATAGCTAATATAAAAATATAAACAATAACTATATACAATATATACAGACAATAAATACATCAGCAATGTCTAGTCTTTAAACATTTGACAAATTCAGAGAATATACCCCATTATCTATCCTATCTTGGTGATTACAAAAGCTTGTACTTAATTCACTTTCTATTGTAACTTGCATTACCAAAACTATCTTTTAATGTCTCACAACCCTATACACTTTACACCTCTTTAGTGAATTTCTTTTCTGAGTCTGATAACAAGGAAATCTATAGCTTTAAAGTCCTTAACTCCATCAAAGACTCAAGAGGGAAATAATTTTACCTGAGTAAGCAGGAAGTGCAAGAAAATGACTTCCAAAAAATGTGAGCAATGACAAAAATAGATGGCTGCCTGGATAGTCATCCAAGTTTCCTCTGTAATGTTGGGGCATCCACCTTCAGCCTACCCATACATGTGTTCATCTAAGGCTGCTGAGCAGGTAGTCTCTGCATGATGGATGTCATAAAGGAATCCCTGGACTGCATTATCCCTCTGTATTTACTTAGAACCCCAAGTGTTACCCATCATGAAGCCCATGAAATCCCACAAGAAGAACTTAGGACAAGAAAATATTCTTTCAGTTTGTCATCAATCCATGACAGCCAAAGCAATAAAGTATCTGTGGTGGTGTGCAGATCTGCCTCCCAGAACACATAATCACCCTCTCCAAGAAGTTGATTTGGGAGATTTCCATACCTCTAGCCCTACTTCATTGTTCAATGGTCTTAGCCTCATCTTTCCATCATGTCCTCCACTGTAATTGAGGGCCAGTCTCCAAGACTGCTGTAACCAAGTCTCTCCAGTCTTGGGGGATAATTCTATTACAAGCTGACCATGAGTTTAACACCTGCTTCACAAAAAGTGAATGCATATTATAGGAGACTACCCCTTCCTTGAATCTCCTCAAATCTAACATTTGTACAGGAGTACATTCAGCTTTTACATAACCTTGGGGATATCTATCATTTGGCAATTTCTGTAAGGTTACTGGATAAATTAAAGCTGGTTGTTTGAAAATGTTAGGCTGTTCCTCTCTAACCTTATAATGCAACACTGAGATTGGTTCTCCTTTAAATTCCTTTGTCTGGGTTTGAATATCTGTGATCTGTTTTCATAAGTTTTTCTAAAACTTGTATCTTATCACTAATATTAACCAACTTTTTAGTGATAAAAATGATAAAACTGATAATGTTTATAATTGACATTACATAAATCCCATCTAAATTAATTGTCCTCTCATTTAATTGTTTGATTTTTCAAGCCATCCAGTGTATTATCATACAGAGACCTAACTCCCTCCATTGTAATAGTGTTTCCCATTTTTAATGTGGGAAAAACTCTCTTTTAATTAATTCCTCCATTTAAGAATTCCTAATTGTCTCACCAAATCTGCCAATGATGACAATGAAGATGTGAGGTTAACTGCTTCTATGTAGAACAGTAGAAGCCTGAGTGGGTGTCAAAGCAGCTATCCAGTGTTGCATCAGCCCAAGGAAGGGGTACAGGGAAAGCCCACAACCCACCAGGAGAGAAGAATCCAAAGAAGAAGCTGTCTGCACAGGGGAACATGCAAAAGCCACTAACTCCAGTGGCATTTGGAGCTCAAATGCCTATGGAGTTTGCTGCAGAGAGGCTATGACAGAAAGATCCCAAACTTGCTCAGAGGCTTAGGGAAAAAGAGAGGAGAACTTAGCCAGTGAGGCAGTGACTCCAGTGGGAGCCCCCACATGCAGCTCTGGCATGTGCCAATGTCTGCAATATCACAGGCAAGTGGTTTTTCATAAATTCATGCCCCCAAAGTTGGATACCAGATGTAGCATGAATTCTAATTGGTCTCAATAATAAAAACCTGGAGTCATATGTCAGAGTAAATGCTAAATGATCAGAGAAGTAAAGGAACTAGCCACAAACACCTCTTACCTCCCCAACTCCTTAGGCCAAAAAGGGAGCCAAGCTCCTGTCTGGGCCCACCCTATATTCCTCTCTCCACCCAGCCATATCATTTCCTGTCTCCTGTCTGTGCAGACCTCCAGACCTCTGTGGTTAACTAATGGCTAGCTCTACCATCTGATCTTCAGGCAAGCTTTATTTGTTAGAACACAAACAAAATGTCATTCCTAGTATATAGGTTTTAAAAATTATTTATCATTTCTCGCATGTATATAAGAAGTTTTTGGTCTTTTAACCTAATTCATCTATCTAATCCCCTCCCCATCATGTTGAAACCTCTTCTCAATAGACTCACCTCTGACTTTCACATCTTTTTTTGTGACTCTCTGAGCTTAATTCTGATTCTTCACATAAGCATGAGTGGGGATTATTTAATGAAATAGGAACAATTTATTACTAGCTACAACACAGAAAAATGGCACACACACAGCGAGAGACAGGGGGGGCAGAGAGAGCAACCACTGACTGCCAATAGTCTTTCAGTAAGGTATGGGAATTCATGAGTTCCTTCCCACTGGATGATAGATGGTAATGGGTACAATTGATGAGGGAAGTCAAAGGATTACTTTGCCATTTATTAACAAGAAAAATCCATGTACAATTATCACAAGACAGAATAGAAAATCCCAACTGGGTCACCAGCTGTTCCACTGCTGATGCTTGCTCCACATTCCTCGTTCCAAAAGGGTCAGTGCATCCCTTGGCCCTGCCTTATATTTGGGTCACATCCATTCCCAAAGAAAATCCCACCTCTTGGACCCAAATGCTCCTTTCAATTGGCTAGTGGACTGGTGACAGAATTCCATAATATTTCCCCCCTTTGTCTAGTTATGAAGGAAAGGCTCTGATCCTAACATAATAAAACTATATACAGTAAGAATTATTATCAAGTATTTTCCAGAAGAAAGAAAAGGTAGTAACCAAAACAAAAATGAAACTATTTACAACAAGAACAATTATTAAGAAATACATTCTAAATGTTCAGACCATGAGTAATTGGCAAATTTATAAAGATTCCTCTAATAGCAGTCCTCTCCTGAAGAATCCAAAGTTTTGTACCTAATATGTCTTTTACTAAGATTCAGGAGAACTGTAACTATTTGTCTAGTCTTCCCCCCATTGAAGATCTAAGAAGGAAAATAATATTACCTGAGTAAGCAGGAAGTGCAAGCAAGAGACTCTAAAAAATATAAGAAATAACAGAAACAGTTGGCTGCCTGAACAGTCAAGAAACAGTTGGCTGCCTGGACACACAAGGTTTCTCTGCAACATTGAGACTTCTATATTTGGCCTACAGGCCTAGAATAATTGACAGATCTTTTTCAGAAGTGGGAAATTTTGAATGAATGTCCTACCCTGTCTTGACAAAATTCAGCAGTCACTTTTCTTTTACCCTGCTTATCCAGATTGGACAGTGTACTTACTGTCAGCAACCAAGGCAAGGTCAGTTTCTTGCCCTATAGGCCACTTGTGCCACAAAGAAAGCAATCTCCAAATAGATTGTCTTCAGTGCCCATCATCCTCTTTAGAAGTAGATCAGTGCCACCATGAGTAGATGCATCTCATGTCAAGAAAAGTCTAAAACATTTTAAATGTCATATTCTATAGATCTTTGA
Source organism: Peromyscus melanophrys (assembly GCA_902168415.1). Classification (NCBI taxonomy): domain Eukaryota; kingdom Metazoa; phylum Chordata; class Mammalia; order Rodentia; family Cricetidae; genus Peromyscus; species Peromyscus melanophrys. The sequence continues at coordinate 10,033 of CABHPR010119775.1, forward strand.
AGTGTTTGAAGATTACATATCTAATAGAAACATAACTCTGTATACCTAGAAAACCTAACTAACATGACTATAAGTTTGGTAAATATGAGTGAATATTACCCTGTAATTCTTTATTATCAAGTATAACTTTTAAGGATTAAAACTTCATATTGCATAAATAAACAAGCTGTATAGGCAATACCTTAAGTAAAAATAGAAACAGATATCTATTTAAACTCAAGCATGAAATCACACATGGGAAGCTACATGAAACGTAAGGTTAGAATTAGTTAGTGCTTTATGAAATCATTAATATCAAAACAGAAATTTTAAATTTTGAGATAGTATTTATACCTTAAAAGTTTTAAAGATTCAAAATAAATTTGAGAAGTATAAGATTTGTGACAATAAATTACTGCAAGCTCTTTGCCAATGTTCATTTTCTTCCTATAAAGAGCAAATTTCAGCATTATTAAAAGATACTACAATTTCTGCTGGGTCTATTCCTGCTAATTGATGAAGTCTCAATTTTCCTTTTAGAATCAATTCAGAAACCTTTTCTTCATATGTCTTTAATTATTCACTCTGTTTAATATGTCCATTCTAAGATATTACCTTCTCTCTACATTAAAATCCCTGTAGGGGAATGCATGGAAGGTAAAATAACCAGAATGTAATCAAGTTCTGGATCCAAATGATCCACATGTGCATTCTGTAATTTCTTTCACACTAAAGCCAGTTCTCTCTCAGCTTCAGCTGACACTATTTAAGTCCTTGTCACTTTATAAGATTTGAAACAAATTACTCAGTTCTTGAGTTGTTAATCCAATTGTGGGCCATAGCCAGTTAATGTCTTCTAGCAATTTCTGAAAGTCATTAAGAGTCCACAATTGATCTCTCCTGATTTGTACCTTTTGGTGTTGAATTCTTTGTAAACCTATTTTATATCCTAGGTAATTAACAGAATCTCTCTTAGTATTTTTCCAGGAGCAATTTGTAATCCTCAACAAGGCAAAATTTTCTTTACTTCTTCAAACATTCTTTCTAAAGTATCTACATTTGAATCAGCTAGTATGATATCATCCATATAATGGTAAATTATAGATTGAAGGAATTGTACACAAATCATTTACAATATCTGTCATACAAAATATTCACACAGGGTGGGGCTGTTTAATGTCCCTTGTAGGAGAACCTTCCATTGATATCTCTTAACAGGCTGTGAATTATTATAAGTAGGTACCGTGATGTCAAATTTTTCTCTGTTCTTTTCTTGTAAAGGTATAGTGAAGAAACAGTCTTTTAAATCAATAACTATAATAGACCACCCTTTAGGTAATAGAGAAGGTAGGAGAATTCCAGGCTGTAAAGGGCCCATCAGCTGAATTACCTTATTTATGGTTCTTAAATCTGTTACTAATCTCCATTTTCCAGATTTCTTTTTCATAACAAATAAAGAAGAATTTTAAAAAATGCTTGATTTCTCAATATATTGAGCTTTTAGATACTTCTGTACCAGCTGTTCTAAGGCCTGTGATATTCCTGATGTCAAAGGCATTTTTCCACCCAGACAGGTTTGTCAGTCAGCTATTTTAAAGGTAGGGTTGTTGGTACCTCTGAAAGATCAACAGCTGTTGTGCCCTGTTTTTACACAACTTGAATGGTCAGTGACTGTCCCTTATAATACCTTTTAATATTTTTCCCAGGAAAAAAAATGTTAATTTATGGGTTAATTCTGATATTGGAGGAATGTTAATCTGGGTATTCCATTGCCGTAACAAATCATGTCCCCATAAATTCATTGCCATATTAGCCACATATGGCTTAAATTTTCCTCTCTGTCCTTCTGGGCCTATACATTCAACCCATTTCCTATTTTGTTTTACCTGAGATAAAGTTCTAATCCCTAAAAGCTGAACATTTACTTCCTAAAGAGGCCAATTTGGATGCCAAGATTCTGGTGCAATTATCATTACATCTGCCTCTATGTCTACAAAACCTTCAATTACATTGTCATTTATTCATATGTTAGCTTTGGTCTTTGATCATTAATAGAAGTTTGTCAAAGTATTTGCTTTATGGTTTCTCCTGAAAATTTTGTTTCATCTCCTAAAGCTGTTCTATCATCCAGAGCAGTATGAGTTTTTACAATAGGCATTAGATCCTGTAATTGCCCTTGGGAAGAGTTTTCCCCATGGTGACAGGGAGTGACTGAACCAAATTGGACATGGTGGCCTGCAAGAGGCCCTCCAAGGCATTTCCCAATGGTAAAGGGTTGCTTTGCCTGTCTCTTCTTGATCAGCATTCATTGGTCCAATGTCAGCCTTCGCTACATCTTCTGCATACTCCAGAAGGTTGGGGCCTTCTGTGTGAGTTATCTCTAGAAGAAACACGTTTCTAGGGATGCCCTGTCTACTACAATTCCTTTTCAGATGAACTTGTTTACCACAATTAAAACATTTGATATTTTGATTTTTCCTTAAGTCGTTGGAAATCACCTCTCCTGTCCAAGTATCATCATGGTTATGAGACTCAATAGTGACTGTGTGTTGGATCCATTCCTCTATGCTGGGTGCTGATCTTATCTTTAAAGGCCAAATGAATCTTCTGCATTGTGAATTAGCATCTTTAAATGCCAAAGATTCAATTAATATTTGTCTAACTTTTGAATCTGATATCACTCTATTCACAGCTGAAGTCAATCTTTACAAAAATTCAGTGAAGGCTTATTTTGGGCCTAGTATAACTTTAGTAAATGGCTCAGTCCTCTTTCCTAATTCTTGAATCTTGTTTCAAGCATTTAAGGCTGCTGTATCTTAGGGACAAGGTGTGATCATCAAATGTAGCATAACTATCCATATCAGCATGATGGCCTTCACCAAGGATTGGATCTTAGGAAATCTGATAACCTCTAACCCTACCTTGAGGGCCTTAGCTTCCTTTCTCAACCAACTGTTCCACTCTAAGAACCATATTCCAATACTGCTGACTCTAAATCTTTCCAGTCTTTTGGGATAATTTTGTTCTGAGTGGACCTTGTATTCAACATCTGGCTCATATAAGATGAATGCATATCATAGGAAACTATTGCTTCCTTAAATCTCTTTAAACATAACATTTCTATAGGATCCCACTTAGCTTCTGTATGGCCTTGGGGATACCTGTCATCTGGTGGTCTTTCTTGAATGGTAACTTGATAAATCAAGATTGGTTTTTTAATAACCTTGGGCTGCTCCTCTGGTATTCTGTATGATAATGGTGAGGTTGGTTCTCCTCTGAATTCTTCTGTCTGTATCTGAATGCTTTTATTATCTGTTTTAATAAATTATTCTAAGGCTAGTAATTTATCAGTAGTGGCCTTTTCTAAGACTTGTATATTTTGAATAATAAACTTTTCTAAGGCTTGATAGTATCAGTCAGTCACCTTTTTAGTCTCTTCATCAGTAAATATTTCTACAGCTTTTATCTCGTCATTCAAGATTGTATTATTCTCCTTAGTAACCATTTGTGAGGCTTGCACATTATCAGTAGTATGCCTTTCTAAGGCTTATATCTTTGATTAGTAAGTTTTTCTAAGGTTTGCATATTATCAGCCACCTTCTTGTTCTCTTCATCAGTAAATATTTCTAAAGCCTTTATCTTGTTAGTCAAAACTGTATTTTTCTCCTTAGTAACTCTTTGTAAGGTTTGCATATCATCAGTAGTTGCATTTTCTAAGGCTTGTATCTTTTCAGTATTATCTCTCATATTTGGCACAGTTACCAAACCATTTTTAAGGCTAAATATGAATTGCCAGACTGATAACAATTATTAGAGAAATTGTTAGTTTTTCTACCATCCCATTCATAGTAGCAGTGAGCATCCCATCCTAATTCCCTGCATGGTGATATTCCCAATCATTGACCTGGGAAAGGCTTTAAGATTGGCTTTTCTCCTTATTCTTTTACCTTATTGGTTTGTTTACTTATTTATTTAATAGCCCGTTTACAGTTTAAAAGTTTTTATATTTTTTTTACTATTTTTTTTAAATTTTTTTCTTTCCTTTTATATACCAACCCCTGTTCCCCCTCTCTCTCCATCTTATGCTCCTCCCCACATCCCTCCATCCCAATCTCATCCCTTCCTCATAGAGGGTAAGGCCTCCCTTGGGTAGTCAACACAGGCTAGCATATCAAGTTGGGGCCAGGCCTAGCCCCTCCCCACTGCATCAAGGCTGAGTAAGGTATTGCACCATAGGGAATGGATTCTAAAAAGCTAGTTCATGTACCTGGGATAAGTTCTGGTCCCATTTCCAGGGGATGCACAAACCCATCAAGCCACACAACTTTCACCCACATTCAGAAGGCCTAGTTCATTCCCATGCAGGCTCCCCAGCTGTCAGTCCAGAGTGCATGAGTTCCCACTAGCTTGGGTCAGCTGTCTCTGTGGTTTTTCCCATCATGATACTGACCTCCCTCTGCTCCTGTAATCCCTCTTCCCTCTCTTCAACTGAACTCCAGGATCTTGGCCAATTCTTGCCTGTGGGTCTCTGCATCTGCTTCCATCAGGCTCTGGATTTAAGTTTTATGATGACAATTAGGGTAGACACCAATATCAGTGCAGGGGAAGGTTAGTTCAAGCACCCGCTCCACCATTGCTATGAATTTTTAACTGGGGACAATCTTGTGAGTTCCTGGGGGTTTTCCTATCTGTAGATTTCTCCCTATCCCCTTAACGGTACTTTCTGTCAAGATATCTCTTTCATTGCTCTCCCTCCCTGTCTCTCACCCAACTCAAACATCTCAAGCCCTCATGTTCCCACCTCCCATCCCCTCCCCTCTATTCCCCACTCCCAGTTTACCCAGGAGATCTTAGCCCTTCCCCTTCCTGGGGAGATCCATGTGTGTCCCTCTTAGTGTCTTCCTATTTACCTAGCTTCTCTGGGGTTATGGATTATAACCTGATTATCCTTTACTTTGCATCTAGCATTCACTTATGAGTGACTACATACCATGTTTGTCTTTCTGGGTCTGGGTTACCTCACTCAGGATGATTTTTTTCTAGTTCCATTCATTTGCCAACATATTTCATGATGACATTGTTTTTTTACTGCTGCATAATACTCCATTGTATAAATATACCGCATTTTCTTTATCCATTCTTCAGTTGAAGGACATCTAGGTTGTTTCCAGGTTCTGGCTATTATGAATAATGCTGCTATGAACATAGTTGAACAAATGTCCTTGTGGTGTGATTGAGCATCTTTTGGGTATATGCCCAATAGTGGTATTACTGGGTCTTGAGGTAGGCTGATTCCCAATTTTCTGAGATACTGCCATACTGATTCCCAGAGTGGCTGTACAAGATTGCATTCTGAAGAGCAGTGGAGGAGTGTTCCTCTTGCTCCACATTCTCTACAACATAAACTGTCATCAGTGTTTTTGATCTTAGCCATTCTGACAGGTGTAAGATCGTATCTCAGAGTCATTTTGATTTGCATTTCCTTGATGGCTAAGGAAGTTGAACATCTCCTTAAATGTCTTTTGGCCATTTGTGCTTCTTCTGTTGAGAATTCTCCGTTTAGCTCTGTAGCCCATTTTTAAATTAGATTATTTGATATTTTACTGTCTTGTTCCTTGAGTTCTTTATATATTTTGGAGATCAGTCCTCTCTCAGATGTGGGATTGATAGAGATCTTTTCCCATTCTGTAGGCTGCCTTTTGTCTATTAACAGTGTCCTTTGCCTTACAGAAGCTTCTCTGTTTCTGGAGGTCCCATTTATTAATTGTTGCTCTCAGTGTCTGTGCTACTGGTATTATATTTAGAAAGTGGTCTCCTGTGCCAATGTGTTCAAGGTTACTTCCTACTTTCTCTCCTATCAGGTTCAGTGTAACTGGATTTATATTGAGGTCTCTGATCTACTTGGACTTGAGCTTTGTGCATGGCAGTAGATATGAATCAATTTGCATTCTTGCATTCTTATACATGTAGATATCCAGTTATGCCAGCACCATTTATTGTAGATGCTTTCTTTTTTTCCATTGTATAATTTTGTTGTCTTTGTCAAAAATCATGTGTTCATAGGTGTGTGCATTAATGTCAGGGTCTTCTATACTATTCATTATCCATTTTCTTGGTGTAGGTCAACAAGGCCCCACATTAAGGTGCCAGATGATGAGGGAAGTCACAGGATTACTTTACTGTTTATTAAAAGCAAAATCCATGCACAATTACCACAAGACAGAATAGAGAATCCCAACTGGGTCACCAGGTTCTCTGCTGCTGCTGCTGCTTCCAAAAGGGCCCTCGCATCCCTTGTCCCTGCCTTATATTTGGGTCATGACTGTTCCCTAAGAAAATCCCACCTCTTGGACCCAAATGCTCCTCTCAATTGGTTAGTGGACAGGTGACAGAATTCCTGTAACACACAATTTCATGCAAAACTTCTGTAGGTAATAATAGCTGCAATACAGTCATAAATGCAACAGCAAAGTCTCATCAAAAATAGACTATTTTATAGCAATTCTTCTCATCCTCTGAAACTTACCTTCTTCAGGCCCTGTCTTCCACAATATACCCTAAGTCTTGGTGTGAATTATTTTTATGTCCTGTTTAGAACCAAGCATTGGTTAATTTTCTGTTGCTGTGATAAAACACCATGGCTAGGGCAAATTATAGAAGAAAGGGTTTATTTTGGTTTATATTTCCAAAGAGTTAAAGTCTATAATGGTGGAGAGTATGGCAGCAGGCGTGGAAGCTGGAACAGAAAAATGAAAGCTCAGACCTTTTTACCTCAACCACACAGCAGAGAGAGTGACCTAGAAGTTGAATAAGTTTTTAAACTCTCAAAGCCAAACTCCAGTGACATACTTCCTCCAACAAGACTGCACTTCCCAAACAATGCCACCAAGTAGGGACCAAGTGTTTAAATATCTGAGCCTATGGGAAATGTTTCTCAATCAAACATCCACATTCCACTTCCAAGCCCCCAAATTTCTGTAGTCATATCATAATTCAAAATTTGCCCATAGTTTTTAACAGTCTCAACACTATTTAAAGGTCCAAAGTCACTTCTGAGACTCAAGGTAATCTCTTAATTTTAAGTCCCTATAAAATAAAAAGGCAAGTTATATATTTCTAATGCATAATGGTTCAAAACATACATTACCATTACAAGAAAGAAATGGGAGCATAATGATGAAATTCTGGACCAAAGTAAGGCCAAAACACAGCAAAACAAACACTAAATCCTATAATTCCATGTCCAATGTCTAGAAATTTCATTTCAAATGACTCCACCTCTCCAGCCTTGCTGCCAGCAACATACATCTTTCTCACAGGATGGTTCTATTCCCTATATAGAGCTTCCTTGACAGATTGGTCACATCTCTAACACCTCCAACATCATGGGGTCTTCACTGCAACCAAGGCTGCATATCCACAGCTTCACATAATGGTCTCTCAGGGCTTTCTGCTCCATCAGGACCTACACACAGGGACATCTTTACCACATGCTGCCTGCCCTTGACAACTCTCATAAACCATGGAGAACAAATCACTCTTACATCCTAAATATATATCTAAAGCCAACACCACATAGAAAACATGGCCAAATTTGGCTACCAGTTTAGAATGCACCCTCCCCCCACCCTCATTCACATTAACAACAATGCTTTTGTTCACTTGCATGTATACTTTAGTTACCCATAGGCTGCCATTTGTTCTACCTTCTTGATACCCGTGTTAAATTTGTTTTATGCGTCAAGGATTTAAACAATATGAGACTTTGTTGTTCAAATCTTAGATGATCTTATAAAAAAAAAACAGAGCCAGATATCAGGGTGAAAGTTGAAAGATCAGAGAAGCAGAACAGCTAGCCACTAGTTCTTACCTCTATGAAATCCTCAGCCTAAAGAGGGAGTTCCTGTTTCCTCGTGCCTTATATACCTTTCTCTGCCCTGCCATACTACCTTGGATTAGAGGTGTGTGTCACCACTGCCTGGCTCTATTTCTCTCCTATACTGGATCAATCTCACGTAGCCCAGCATGGCCTTGAACTCACAGAGATCCAGATGGATTTCTGTCTCCCAAGTGATAGTGTTAAAGGTGTGTGCCACCACTGCCTGACCTCTATATCAAATTTAGTGGCTGGCTCTGTCCTCTGATCCTCAGGCAAGTTTATTAGGGTACACAATATATCACCACATTTCCCCTTTTTGTCTAAAATAATAAAAAGTTATAACTAATATAAGAAAAACTATATACAAAAAGTACAATAGGTATATACAATTTATACAGTCAAGAATTACATTAACAATGTCCAGTCCATTAACATTTGACAGATTCAGAGAAAATATTCCATTATTCATCCTATTTTGGTGAGTCCAAAATTTTGTACCTGATTTACTTTCTATCCTAACTTGTATTTACCAACTGAAAACTATCTTTTGATGTCTTTCCAACTTAAACACTTTACACATTTTTAGTGAGTTTTTTTCTGAATTTGTTAATGAGGAAAACTATAACTATCTAATCTTCAACTCCCTCAGAGACCCAAGAAGGAAATAATTTTGCCTAAGTAAGCAGGAAGTGCAAACAAGAACCTTCCAAAAAATTGTGAGAAATGACAGAAACAGCTGGCTGCTTGGACAGTCACCCAAGATTTCTCTACAGTGTTGGGGCATCCATCCTCAGCCTACAGGTCTAGCATATCTGACAGACTCATCTGTGAAGCAGGATATTCTGAAGGGCCTTTCTACCTTGTCTTGGCAAGATTCAGCAGTCCTTTCTTTTGTATCCTTCTTGTCCATCTTGAACAGCATACTGTCAGTAGTTGAGGCAAGGTCATTTTCTTTCTCAGTGGCTAACTTGCCACAAAGAAAGTAAACTCTATATGGAGTTTCTTTGATGACCATCATCATCTCTGAAATAGATTGGTGTTGCCAGGAGCAGACATGTCTCATAGTCATAAAAAGAATCTATGTAAGTAAAACATCTTAAATGCCATATTCTATAGATCTCTGATGTGTTTGAAGACAATCTGTTTATCTAAAATATATCTGCTTGACCTTAAAAACATACCTAATCTGACTACAAGTTTGATTGTAATAACTACTAAATTTCATTTCTTTATAACCTAATTAGTTGGTAACAATAACTTTCAAGGACTAGCAACTTGCATTACATTGTTAAATGAGCTGTTTAGGTACAATATCTTGAAGAAGATTAGAAATACGAGCCAGGCAGTAGTGGCACATGCCTTTAATCCCAGCACTCAGGCGGCAGAGCCAGGTGGATCTCTGTGAGTTCAGGGCCAGCCTGGGCTACAGAGTGAGTTCCAAGAAAGGTGCAAAGCTACACAGAGAAACTCTGTTTCCAAAAACCAAAAAAATTAGAAATATATTTATAGTATTTTCTAACAAAATCAATTTCAAATTTGTATCAATATATATATATAACTTGTATACAATAAACAAAAATCCAATCAACTGTAAAATATTTAAAATTAATAGTTGCTTTCTAAAAATAGATTCAGTAATCTATCTTTTTATCTTATAATATCTATATCCTCCCCTTTTTTCTTTTCACAGAAGATCCAAAAATCTACCCTTTATCTATCATTTCTATATCTTTTTTTGAGAGTAGGTTCAAAATCTACTTTTTACCTTATTGTATCTATATCCTCTTTTTATCTTTATTTTAAACAAGAACATCAAATCTAATTTCCTTTGTTTAGCTTTTTTCCTGACCATTAACAATTAACAACTTGTAGCCAAACATCCTAAACAATAACAGTTATCCATAACCCATTGAAAGACCAAAAACCACCCACCCCACCACTTGGGAATATGGGCATCATGTTCTTAAAATTACTTCCTGCTATCTGGGGGTGACGGCACCTTTACGGGATTCTGAAAAGAAAAATTTTTCATTAATTGTCAAGTTCTGGGGAAGGTAGCTGTATCATTTGTTGTCCAGTCTCTGCATAATGGAAAAGTTCAGGGTTTGTCTCAAGTCCTTGCTCAAGTAGTCTGTGAGGCTGGATCATTTCAGCTAGCTACCTTGAAATTGTCCTGAGCAGTTTATAGTCCAAAGCTGATCTTCAGGTGATATTTGTCAGCTTAGTGTTGTTATTATCATCATGATGGAATCATCATTGTGGGGCCCCATCATCTTTTTGGAGACTTCAAGTTGCTGTTAGGTGTGGTTATGGTTCACTGCAGAAAACTGATACTCAAACCTGAAATCATGTACAGGAAGCTAGATGGAGCCTTTTTTCTAGAATTAGTTAGTACTCTATATGACCATTAATATCATGACAAAAATTTATATATGTATATTAATCTCATAAATTTTGATATAAAATTCATACCTTAAGGAAAGTTTTAAAGTGTCAAAATAAAACCAAAGGATGATGAGATTAGTGGCAATAGAATAGTCCTTTAATTTTGATTTTTCTTCTGTCCCATATCAGGTGGCTCTTCTGACATGATACAGAGATTTCGTATTTTCTTTTAACAAACATGCTTGGGTTTAGAGAAGGGGAGGGCCATGCTCCAACTCTAAAGCCAGCTTTAATTTTGAAATGAACTGGGACTACATAAAGACCATTTGCCTTATGTGTCTGTAGAAAACAACAGAAACAAACATTTAGGAAGACGTATGAAATTTTATCCTGTTAGATAAGTGATATATCAATAGGGAAATTTATTCTTATTCTTGGGACATTTTTTTTTCTAGATGATTTGTCGCTTTTCTTCAGATGTCTCATTTGTCCAGTGTTCTTCAGATTCCTTAGCCTTCATTCTCCTAAAAGATAAAATGGGGGTTGGGGATTTAGCTCAGCAGTAGAGCGCTTGCCTAGCAAGTGCAAGGCCCTGGGTTCGGTCCTCAGCTCCAGTAAAAAAAAAAAAAAAAAAAAAAAGATAAAATGAAAACACTTCCCAAACACTGACTTTGGGGAGGTTCTTTTTTGGCAAATTTAAGCTGATTAAATGAAAAGCATTTGTTAGTTGTACAAGGTAATATAAATTGAATGGTCACTCAGGTTGAACTATCACCTCTTCTAACTAAGTGGTCTCTCTTGTTCAAATTGAATCTATACATTTTGATGGTATTCATAGCTTTTCTTCTACTGTAGAAATGAAAGCAAAACCTTGTCCCCAACATAATACATCTCCTAGTTTCCATTCTGAGGTCAGCACATCTTTAAAGTATATAGGCTGATTTAATTCTGTAGTTTTCTCTATTATCCAATGTCTAGCTGCAGCTGTTGTTTCTTTCTCATTAGCATTGAGAAAATTCAAAGTTAATAGAGCATTATGTAATCTATTGCTAGGGGTTTTCTTACCCCTTTCTGTATATTTATCATATCCCTTAGAGTTCAATTTGATCTTTCTATAACTGCTTGTCCTGTAGGATTGTATGGTATACCAGTAATATGCTTTATATTGTAATAAGCAAAAAAAACTGTTTCATTTTACCAGAATCATATACTGGGTAATTGTCAGTTTTAATTTTTACAGGTATATCCACAATGGGCATAACTTCTAGCGAATGTATAATCACAGAATCAGTCTTTTTGGAACTCAGAGCAGTTGCCCATTGGAATCCTGAATAGGTATTAATGGTGTGGTGTGCATATTTCAATTTTCCAAATTCTACAACATGAGACACATCCATTTGCTACATTTCATCCCTGAGTCCCTTTGGGTTACATCCTGCTGGTAGTGGAGTCTGATTGTAAAAAGAACAAGTAGGATATTTCCTTATAATTTCCTTGGCTTTTTGCCAGGTTATAGAAAATCCCTTTTTAAACCTTTCCTATTGACATGATGTGTTTATAAAATTCTGAGGCCTCCAGCACATTTTCTGTCAATTGTTTATCAATCTCATTATTATCTTGTGCTAGAGGGCCTGGCAGACCTGCATGGGGTTGGATGTGAGTTATATATAAGGGATGATTCCTATTCCTGATTATTTCTTATAACTGAATAAATAACAAAGTTAATTCTGACTCATGAGGGATAAATTCAGCAGTTCCAATATGTAAGACTACTCTTTTGGCATACTGAGAGTCAGTAACTATGTTGAGAGGCTTCAAAAATATATTAATACCATCAGAATGGCATATGATTCTGATATTTGAACAGAATTATAAGGACTTTGAACCACTTTACTTAAATTTTCTGATTTGTAACCTGCTTTTCCTTTTTGATTTGCATCTGTATAAAATGTAGGGGCTCCAGATATTAGTGTTTCCCATACAATGAGAGGCAGGATCCAGTTAGCTCTCTTTATAAGTTTAATTCTATTGCTTTGGGGATATTTGTTGTTAATCTCTCCCAAAAAGTTACTGCAAGCTCTTTGCCAAGCTTACCTTTCTGCCCATAATTTGTCAATTTCATCATTAAACATCCTACAATTTCTGCTGTATCTATTCCTGCTAATTGATGAAGTCTCAATTTTCCTTTTAAAATAAACTCAGAGATGTTTCCCACATAAATTTTTAATTTTTTACTGTGTTTATTTGGTAAATAAAAAAGAAATATTTATTCCAATATAATATCTTCCCTCTGCATTAATGTTCCTGTAGAGAATGTTTAGAGGGTAAAATAACCAATATGCAATCAAGCTTTGGATCCAAACAATCCACATGTGCATCTTGTATTTTCTTTTCCACCAAAGCCAATTCTCTTTCAGCTTCAGCTGATAATTCTCTTGGACAATTTAAGTCCTTGTCACCCTCTAAGGTTTTGAACAAATTACTCAGTTCATCATTTTTTACCCCAATAGTGGTCCATATGTTGGAAATGTCTCCTAATAATCTTTGAAAGTCATTAAGAGTCTGTAATTAATCTCTCCTAATTTGCACCTTTTGGAGTCTAATTTTTTGTAGACCTATTTTATATCCTAAATAATTAATAGAATCTCCTCTTTGTATCTTTTCAGGAGCAATTTACAATCCCCAACAAGGCAAAATTTTCTTTACTTCTTCAAACATTCTTTCTAAAGTATCTACATTTGAATCAGCTAATAAAATATCATCCATGTAATGGTAAACTATACATTGACAAAATTGTCTATGTGTTACTTCTAATTGGTATTATACAAAATATTGGCACAGGTTTGGGCTATTTAACATTCCCTGTGGAAGAATTTTCCATTGATAGCTCTTAACATACTGAAAATTATTATAAGTAGGCATTGTGAAGGCAAAATTTTCTCTGTCTTTTTCTTGTAAGGGTATTGAAAAGAAACAGTCTTTTAAATTGGTAACTATAAGCGGTCCTCCTTTAGGTAACAGAGTAGGCAAAGGAATACCAGACTGTAGAGAGCCCATTGGCTGAATTGCCTTGTTAATAGCTCTTAGATCTGTTACTGTTCTCCACTTCTAGATTTCTTTTTATTTATTTATTTATTTATTTATTTATTTATTGGAATTTATTTTATTTTATTTTACAATATAATTTAATTTTACATATCAGCCATGGATTCCCTTGTTCTTCCCACTAGCCCACCCACCATTCCCATCTCCTCCAAGGCAAAGACTCCCCCGAGGATTGAGATCAACCTGGTGGACTCAGTCCAGGCAGATCTAGTACCCTCCTCCCAGGCTGAGCCAAGCGTCTCTGCTAAGCCCCAGGTTTCAAACAGCCAATTCATACACTGAGCACAGGACCCGGTCCCACTGCCTGGATGCCTCCCAAACAGATCAAGCCAATCAACTGTCTCACCTATTCAGAGGGCCTGATCCAGTTGGGGCCCCCTCCGCCATTGGTTCATAGTTCATGTGTTCCCATTCGTTTGGCTATTTGTCCCTATACTTTATCCAACCTTGGTCTCAACAATTCTCACTCATATAAACCCTCCTCTTTCTCGCCAATTGGACTTCCGGAGCTCCACCTGGGGCCTGACCATGGATCTCTGCATCCAGTTCCCTCAGTCATTGGATGGGGTTTCTAGCACGACAATTAGGGTGTTTGGCCATTCTATCACCAGAGTAGGTCAGTTCTGGCTGTTTCTCAACCATTTCCTGCAGTCTATTGTGGGGGCATCTTTGTGAATTTCTGTGGGCCTCTCTAGCACTTTGCTTCTTCCTATTCTCATGTGGTCTTCATTTACCATGAACATTTCTTGTTTTTCTTCTCTGTTCTTGATCCAGTTGGGATCTCCCGCTCCCCCAAGCTCTCTTTCCCTCGACCCTCGCCCAGATTTCCTTTTTAATAACAAATAAAAGAGAATTACAAGGGTTGGTTGATTCTTCAACATGCTGAGCATTTAACTACTCTTGTATCAGCTCTTCTAAAGACTGCAGTTTCTCTGGTGTAAAGGCCACTGATGAATCCATACAGGCTTGTTTGTTAACCATTTTAAAAGTAGGGCTATGGTGATTTTTGAAAGATCAGCAAATGTTCTGCCCTGTTCTTGTACAATCTGGATGGTTAGTGACTGTTCTTTATAATACCTTCTAATATTTTTCCCAGAAACATATGTTAGTTTATGGTTTGTTTCTGAGATTGGAGGAGTGTTAATCTGGGCATTGCATTGTTGCATTATATCATGTCCCCATAGACTCATAGCTATATTAGCCACATATGGCTTTAATTTTCCTCTCTGTCCTTCTGACCCTATACATTTGACCCATCTCAGGCTCTGTTTTAATTGAGATAATGTTCCAAAACCTAAAAGCTGAACATTTACCTCCTGAAGAGGCCAATTTGGAGACCAAGATTCTGGTACAATTATTGTTACATCTGCACCTGTGTCCACAAGACCTTCAATGAGTCATATTTTTAGCTTTGGTCTTTGTTTATTCATAGAAGTTTGCCAAAAAATTCTCTTTATGGTTTCTCCCAAATATTTTGTTCTCTCTCCTATATCTGTTCTATCACCCAGAGCAGTATGGTTTTTGTTTTGTTTTGTTTTGTTTTTTGTTTGTTTTTGTTTTTTGACAAAAGGACTTAAGTTCTTTAATTGCTCTGGGAAGGGGTTTCTTCCATGATGGGAGGAAAGGACTGAACAGAATTTGTCATGGGGGCTTATAAGAGGCCCCTCAGAAAGTTTCCCGATGGAAAGGCAAAGGATTACCTTGTCTGTCCCTTGTTGATCTACATTAATTAATCCAATGTTTGCCTTTGCCACACCTTTTGTATAATCCAGAAGGGAAGAGTGTTCTGTTGCCATTATTACTTGAAAAAAATTGTTTCTAGGAATGCCCTGTTCATGGTCACTTTTTAGGTGACCTTGTTTATCACAGTTGAAACATGTGACATTAATCTTTTCTTTCAAACCTCCGGAAATCACCTCTCCTATCCAAGTATCATTATGGTCATGAGATTCAATATTCATTGTATCTCATATCTATTCCTCCAAGGGTGCTGATCTTGCCTTTAATGACCTAATTACCTTTTTGTATTGTGCATTAGAATTTTCAAAAGCCAGAATTTCAATTATTATCTGTCTAACTTCTGAATTTGGTATCATTCTATTTACTGCTGAAGACAGCCTTTGTAAGAAATCAGTGAAGGTTTCTTTTGGGTCCTGCATAACTTTTGTATATGACTCAATTTTCTTTTCTACTTCTTCAATTCTGTCCCAAGCATTCAAGGCTGCCATTCAGCATAAAGCCAGGGAGTGGTCATCAAGTAGAGACTGCCTTTCTACATTACTATAATCTCCATCTCCAAGAAGTTAATCCTGGGAGATTTCCATACCTCTAGTCCTACTTCTTTGTTCAATGGTCTTAGCCTCATCCTTTCACCAGGTCCTCCATTGGATATATTAAGGTTGGCTGTTTGAAAGCCTTAGGCTGTTTCTCTATAACTGTATAATGCAATGCTGAGATGGGTTTACCTTTAAATTCCTCTGTCTGGGTCTGAATTTCTCTATGATCTCTTTTAACAAGTTTTTCTAAAATTTTTATCTTGGCACTCACAATAACCAACTTTTTAAATGATAAAACAGAAATGATCAAACAAATAGCATTTATAATTGGCTTTACCTAAATCCCATCCACATTGATTATCCTCTCATTTAACTGTTCCATTTTCAGATTGTCAGTTGTATTATCACACAGAGACCAAATTCCCTCCACTGTAAAAATGTTTCCCATTTTTTAGCAGGGGGGGGGTTTCTTTTTTTTTTTTAACTAATTTCTCCCTTTAAGAAATCCCCCATGATGGGTAAGGTGACCTGCTGACATCCCACGCAACCCAAGTCAGAAGCTCATTTTTTAATAAAAGGGGGATCTTTAGGGCCCTGGCCCCCGTTTTGGGTAACTGCTGCCTTGCTTTTGCACCTTGACATTGATATCCTCCCTATGCTAATTCCCTGCCAGGTTCCACTCTCCTGAATGCTTAAGAGAAGTTCCTTGTCTGTGTATCCTGAATAATGGGCGTTAACAGATTAGAAGCAAGATTGTAAAACATCAGTAGTGAACTTCTGCCCTCCAGGGTCCTCCCATTGTGCTGTAAGCCTGTATTTAAGACCTCCTCCCCCCCTCAATAAATGACATTCGGCATTTAAAATTAAAAAAATACATACATATATATATATAATTGAATGAATACTGCGAATGTAATCTATGAATACCACAAATGTGATTAATATCATGAGTGTAATTAATGAATATCATGAGTGTAATTTAAAAAATAAATAAATAAATTAAAAAAAAGAAATCCCAATTGTCTCACCAAACCTGCTGAAAATGAGGATTCAGATGTCAGACTGACTGCTTCTGCATAGAACAGTAGAAGCCTGAGTAGGTTTCAAGGCAGCTACCTATTGTGGTAGCAGCCCAAGATGGGGACACAAGGAGAGCCCACAACCCACCAGGGGAGAAAAAGCCAAAGAGCCAGTCATCTGCACCAGGGAATACATGAAAGTGGCTAACTCCTATGGTTTTTGGAACCCAAAAAATCTGTGACATTCACTGCTGAGAGGTTACAATAAAAACTTAGCCACTGGGTTAGGGATTCCAGTTCACATGGTGTGGAGACTCTGGCCACATGCAACTCAGGCCTGAGCCAGGGCCTGCAAGGCTACAGGCAAGTAGCTTTTTCATGAATCCATACCCCACAAGTTGGATGCCAGATGTTGTTCAAATCTTAGATGGTGTTATAATAAAAAACCCAGAACCAGATATCAGGGTGAAAGGTGAAAGATCAGAGAAGCAGAACAGCCAGTCACTAGTTCTTATCTCTACAAATCCTCAGGCTAAAGATAGTGAGTTCCTGTTTTCTCACTCCTTCTATACATTTCTCTGCCCTGCCATATTACTTCCTGGGATTAAAGGCATGTGTGCTTCCAAAGCAAAGGCATGAGATCTCAAGTGCTGGGATTAAAGGCATGTGCCACCACTGCCTGGCTCTGTTTCCTATACTTGATCAATCTCATGTAGCCCAGTGTGGCTTTGAACTCACAGAGATCCATGTGGATCTCTGCCTCCCAACTGATAGAATTAAAGGTATGTGCCACCACTGTCTGACCTCTATGTCTAATTTAGTGGCTGTCTCTGTCTTCTGATCCTCACGCAAGTTTATTATGGTGCACAATATATCACCACAAGACTTGCCCCAACACTTGGGTTATTTGTCTTCACACTAGTACTATAGAAATGCATTAATTTAAGATATAAGGACAGTTAGCAAGAAGCCTGCCACGGCCATACAGTTTGTAAGCAATATAAGTCTCTGTGTTTACTTGTTTGGGTCTGAGCGGCTGTGGGACTGGCAGGTGAAAGAGATTTATCCTGACTGTGGGCCAGGCAGGAAAACTCTAGCTACAAATGGCGCCCAACGTGGGGCAGGAATTTCCACTTAAAACCTGAGAAAGCGTAAAAAGAAGATTGTAAAACAGAGCTAAAACAGCTTTCTAGTTGTCTTTCTCAAGTTAGCCACAGCCTGCAGGCTTGAGCTACTGTATGGTGGGTTCCTGGTGTGCATGTTTGACCTGCAGTATGGTGGGAATGAAGCCTCTGCAAATGGCACATTAAGCTGCCTGGTGGATTTAGCCTTTGCTAGTATAAAACAAAAAAAGAGGTTTCTGGGCTACATGCTGCTTTGGTAGAAGCATAGACCCACGATAGCTCCCAGAGCTGACGGTAAAGATATCACTGCCATGTTGGGAAGCTGAGGTGGGTGGAGCCAGCAGCCACAGCACCGTTTCAGTCTTAGAATGCTACTGTTTAAAGCAATAGGTTCACAATAAGACAGATTCAGATGGAACAAGACTTTAAATGCTTTAAAAGGTATGTAAAAATGTACGTAGGCTTCAAAGAGAGATAAAAAGGAATATATACAGTTATATAAAGAAATGATAGTTTTGAAAAATGAAGTCTTTAAAGAGACAGTAAAGGTAGTATAAAATATAAGCCACGTAAAGATGGATATCACACAGAGAATCTGCATTGTGTTGTCTTTGGGATTCTTAACTGCAGAGAGATATTTGATTGTAAAGGAAGCTGAGTTAAACCAATATGTATATTTTAAAGATACCTTGACTTCAAAATTTGGATGTAAGGATATGTTGCTTTGGAA
Organism: Peromyscus melanophrys; assembly: GCA_902168415.1. NCBI lineage: Eukaryota > Metazoa > Chordata > Mammalia > Rodentia > Cricetidae > Peromyscus > Peromyscus melanophrys. The sequence continues at coordinate 28,530 of CABHPR010119775.1, forward strand.
AGGAAGCTCTGATTTTGTTCCCACAGAAAGCCAGAGGCTATGGATTTGTTCCAGATTAAGATACATCAGGTTTGACCAGCCAAGACCCCCTGAAAGGTCTCCGATGACACCATGGCTCAGATGATCCAACATCCAGAACCGTTTCAAGGCAACTGGCTCAGACCATACACTCTCACGGATGACTACATGATCCTAAAATTTTCTTTGTGTCCCCATAAGATACAGCACCCCCCTCCAGCAGGAAGTAGTAAGAGAAGCTACGCCCAAATTCCCAAATTATATGTAATTTACTTTAAGGTTAAAATCTTCCTTTTTGGAAAAAAAAAGGGGGGGGGAAGTGCTGTGGGATGTTCTGTATGGCAAATGTGTTGCTAATAAAACACTGATTGGCCAGTGGCTAGGCAGGAAGTATAGGCGGGACTAACAGAGAGAATAAAAAGAGAAGGAAGGTGGAAGGAGAGGCTGCCAGACGCTGCCAGCCACCGCCAGGACAAGCAGCATGTAAAGATGCCGGTAAGCCACGAGCCATGTGGCAAGGAAACAGAATTATAGAAATGCATTAATTTAAGATATAAGGACAGTTAGCAAGAAGCCTGCCACGGCCATACAGTTTGTAAGCAATATAAGTCTCTGTGTTTACTTGTTTGGGTCTGAGCGGCTGTGGGACTGGCAGGTGAAAGAGATTTATCCTGACTGTGGGCCAGGCAGGAAAACTCTAGTGGCTGTCTCTGTCTTCTGATCCTCACGCAAGTTTATTATGGTGCACAATATATCACCACAAGACTTGCCCCAACACTTGGGTTATTTGTCTTCACACTAGTACCAACTTCATAAGGTAATATATCTTTTTTAGCTGCACCCTTTTCTGAAGACCATGCAGTTTACTAATCCTGCTGGAGAACAAGTGAATTTGGATGACAAAATGAAATTGAATGCAGAGTATGACATTCTCAACTACTGGAACTTTCCAGAAGGTCTTGGACTTAAGGTGAAAGTTGGAAAATTTTCCCCATATGGTCCACTTGGTCCACAATTATCTTTATCTGAGGATATGATAGAATGGGCCACAGGAATTACAGAGGTGAGTTAGATATAATTGTAACACTATGAACTACACATAATAAAACAAATCTTGCTCAGGATCCCCTATCTGCAATGGACACCCTCTTGCAAAGGAAATAGTAATTTCTTGCAATGAAGTCTCACTTCAGAGCAGGCTCCATACTCAAGAAACTCAGTGTTATTTTTGTAGAACTTTTATATTGTATTTCTTTGGGCATGTTTTTTGTCTTATTGGTCTTTTGCTTTATGTGTGTGTGTTTTGGGGGCTTTTTGTTTGTTTTCAGTTTTGTTTGCTTGTTTTTTAAGCAGAGAGAAAGAAAGGGCATGGAGTTGGATGCCAGATTTGTTTGAATCTTAGATGGTCTTATAATAAAAAACCCAGAGTCAGATATCAGGGTGAAAGCTGAAAGATCAGAGAAGCAGAACAGCCAGCCACTAGTTCTTACTTTGATGAAATCCTCAGACTAAAGAGAGTGAGTTCCTGTTTCCTCACACCTTCTATACCTTTCTCTGACCTGCTGTATTCCTTCCTGGGATTAAAGATATATGTGCTTCCCAAGCATAGGCATGAGATCTCAAGTCCTGGGATTAAAGGGGAGTTGGGGGAGATTTGAGAGGAATTTTAGGAAGAAAGATGCATGATCAAAATATTTAGTAAGAAAAAGTTTTTTTTAATATTTTATATTATATTACATATTTTTCTTAATTTTTTATTTTGCTTGACAGTTTTATGATTTTTTTGGTATACTGAAATTTTAAAGTTTTCTATATAAATTTAAAAAATATAATTGTTGTATTAAAAATAATATAAATACATAAAATATTATATGTTGTTTTTGTGAACCCATATAAAATTTATTATAGTCCTATTTTTGTAAAGAATGAAATAGGGATTTTAATTGGTATTGCTTTGAATCTGTAAATAGTTTTTGGTAGAATGGTCATTTCTACAAGATTAATTCTACCAATCCTTGAGTATAGGTTGTCCTAACATCTTTATGGGGGGGGTCAATTACAATAACAAATAGAGTGACTTGACAGAAATATTGTTATTAGCTTGCAGTAGAAGACACTCCTGTACTTTCCTTGTTTCCCTAACATGGTTCAGAGATAGCATCACTTGAGTACTGATTGGAGAAAATAAACTTCATGGGTTTTTAGTGCTAACGTTGTCCATAATTACTTAAATAGTAAAACGAGGACAGAATTGGGAAAATGAGAAAAGAGGGAGTAAAGTACGAATGAGAAGCAGGTACATGAATGATAGTAGAGAAAATAGATCACAGTAGGTCACAAAGGCGGGAGCAGGGGTGTTTTCTGCTCAGGCAATTGGCCCCAGTATACCAGGGAGAATTTCCGCTCCAAGATCCTCTGCTTCATTTCAGCTTCCATCTGCTCACCCAGTTTTGCTCCAGGCATCAATCCACCCACTGCTTATATCTCTGTACCCTGGGTTGGCATGTTTTTCTAGTGTCCATGTCCAACAATGCCTCATTGGCTGCGACTTTTGTCCTTGACCTGGTACAAGCAAGATGGTGAAACAGTGCTAGCTTGGCTGTTCTTTTGGAAACAAAAGGCTTTTCCATATAGGAAAAGTTCCATATAGGCTTATTTATTTTTCCTTCAATTCTTTCTCTACTAAAAGTAGAATCTATTTGGTTTTTACGGTGACTCTTGTCTTTCACTGAATCTTGCAGTGGCAGCTTTTAATACATCATCATACCCAGCAATCTCTTGAACCATGAATGTGCTTTTGAAATTTTATATTTCCAATTTAAGGAAGAGAATTTTCTTATGTACTATATGTCACTAGAGCATGTTCATTTAGCAATATGCATCTAAGTGTTCATACATTTCATATCAAAATATGTACACCATCTGTTGTGGGTTTTCATTTCTGACATATCTCTAAGTTGAGTTTAGTGGTTCTGAGGCCCATTTAGCTGTTACTTTTGAGCCTATGATAAGTCAATATGATGTGGTTTGTGGCAATAGAAGCCACTCATCTCATGGCAGCCAGGTAGCAAAACTAGAGGAAGGATTAGTCCATTGTCCCAATATACCTTCCAATGGCAAGCTTCCAATCACTAACTTCCTCACCTTTTAAAAAAATTTGTTTTTATTTTTCATTATTTATATGCATGTGGGGGAAGGAAATATCTTATCTGCATGGTGAGTGCAGGTGTTTGTGAAGGCCAAAGGAAGTTGTTGGATCTTGTGAAGCTGGAGTTACAGGTGGTTTTGAGCCATGTAATGTGGGTTCTGGGAACCAAATTCAGGACCTCTGCAAGAGCAGTCCATGCTATTAATGCTGATCCATTTCTCCAACCCCAAGATCTCTTCACTTAAATGCTTCAACATGTCCCATTAGCACCATAGGTTGAAGGTTATCACCATTAAGGGGGCATGTGATGTCCAAACTATAGCAACATCAATCAGTTGATCATTTATGGATACAAAAACTATGTTCATTTATGATCCAGTTCTATGAACAATGTGCTTACTATAGTAGTAAGCAAAATTCTGAATTATAACTTGCTCACATCTGATTTTCCTCAGACTCCCCCCAAGTCTGTATGCAGTGAAAGTTGTGTTCCTGGATTCAGAAAATCCCTCCCAGAAGGGAATGTGGCTTGTTGTTTTGACTGTATTCCATGCCCAGAGAATGAGATTTCTAATGAGACAGGTAAGTGTGTGTTTTATGAAGAAATTCTCTACTTCTAATTAAACAGTCCTTTTTTATGAAGATCCTGGGCATCTGAACTCAGATTCTTACATTTACACTGCAAAAACTTTATATACTGAACCATCTCCATAGCCCAAGGCATTTATTAATAAGAAAAAATGTAAAGCAAAGTATAGTGATGCACATCTTCCGCACTTAGGAGGCAGAGGCAGGCTGATCTCTGTGAGGTTACAACCTGCCTGTTCTATATAACATGTTCCAGGACAGCCAGAGATACATAATGAGAACTGTTTTAAAAGTAATTTTAAGAGCAAATAAATTTCTTTTGTACTGGTGCTTTTTGAATGTTATCACAGGGCTTAGAGGACTGCAGCCTATGATCATCAGTGCTCCCTTCTGTGTCTTCTGAGGCGGTGTGCAACACACATGGAATGGCTAGGCCATTTCACACTCACATTCACACATTGTCTCTCTCAGGTTTAGATGCACAAAATGTGACTAGCTGAAGTAATTTGAACCCGAAAGTAGTTGAAATTCCTCTATGCTTCTTTACGTCCTGGAAGGAGCTGGTGGGAAGTTTGAAATGAGCCAGACAAAGATTATTTCCAAATTTTTCACCACCCTGGAATCAGAGCAAATGTTCCCCTAGGAAGTGTGTCTCCAAATACTCTGAATGTGGGTAAAGGGTGACAGATCTTCAAAGTTCTGTGCTGGGAGAGGGAAGAACAAACATGATCTGCCAACCTCATTCCTAGAACCCGAACACTTGGCTCATAACTTAAAACATAGGCAGTTCTATACCCCCCACACTCACAGAAGTTTCACCCATTTTCAAGGGCAGCACTTTTCACCCTATTCTGTAAGTCTGAATTCCCCACAGTACAGAACTCTTAGCAGGTTTATGTCAGAGGTGTGCCCCAGAACCAAGATTGTCACATGAGTGACCACCCACTGAGCATTCTAGAAATAAGAAAAGGCAGATGTTTCTGAGAAACTCAGATAATAAGGCCTTTCTCAGCCAGCTCCTAGTAGTGTACACTGAGAATCTGCTGAGTAGCACAGAGGTCTCTTCCTCTAAATGACCCTGAATGACAGGTCTCAGGTGTCTTGTCTTTTGAGACTGTAGTCTGAAAGGGGTTAGTTTCTACTCCAATAGAGCTAGCCCTCTCACTCTTGTTCTTGGTCTCACTCTTGCTATCATCTATCTATCTATCTATCTATCTATCTATCTATCTATCTATCTATTATCTATCTATCTATCTATCTATCTATCTATCTATCTATCTATCTATCTATCATCTATCTCTTCTCTCCACCATAACCCACTCCTGCATCAATATTGTCATAATATTGGTGCTAGGTGCTCTTTTTCTCTAGGTTGCACCAGGCTGGAGCTTTCTTGTTGAATCTCAGTACTTACCTGTAGCTATCCCTGTTAACAAATAGCTAGTCAATGTTGTTTTAGTTCCATTTTGTGGAAAAATATGAGAGTACTCTCTGCTTCTTTTCCACTATATTCCCTCTTTTCTGAAGTTCTTTACACCTTTAAGAATGAAATAAAAGACACTTATCAATTATTGCATTCTTGTAGTTGATAAACATTATGGAAATCAATGACTCAGGGAATCCAGTATTGTGAAGATAAGTAGAAATGGCAAAGTGTGGCATATTCCCAATTCATTTAGTATTGAAATTAAAAATGATTCATGGTAGAACACGATGTAGACTTAGGGAACCAGGAGGCAAAGGTAGAAGGATAGTTTCAGCCCAAGAGTTCAAAACTAGCATGGGTGACATGGTGAGACATGTCTTTGAAAGAAGCCATTGGGCAATGGCAGTATCAGTAGGCATACTAAGTCAGAAGGGTAAACTATGATGGGGTCCTATAGCAGGGTCCTGGGCTGTTGTTCCGCTTGGGGGAGGGGCCAAGTAGGCACAGAGTCAATGACACAGACTCTGGGAGAATATTGAAACAACAAGCTTAGTTTATTCAAGAAGAGGCCAGCTTTATATACCCTCCACCCAGCCCCAGCAGAAGGGCTGATGGATATGCATCTGCTGGTGTGACATGGCTGCCTCTCATTGGTCCAGGTCATCTCCAGATCATGTCTCAGCTGCTGTTGCTAAGGCCCTTAGGCAGACCCAGGTTGGCTCTCAGAAAGTATCTTTTTACTGGTTTGGGCCGGCTGGCCCCCAAGCCTGTTAGGGCTGAGTCATTCCACAGGGTTCCACCACAAACAAAGAACTGGTGGTAAGGCTGAAAGGGAGAATTAGCCTCTTCCTGGGGATGAGCTCACTGATTGCCTGTCCAATACAAAATGGTCAGCCCTGAAAACAGGTACACAGACATGAAAAATGGATTTCACAGGTTGTATTTCTATACATGTCCATGTATGTGTATATATGTAAATGTGTGTGTGTGTGTGTGTGTGTGTGTGTGTGTGTGTGTGTGTGTGATTGATGGTAGAAAGAGGCTATCAATTAGAGAGTCTGGGGACATAGGGGGGAGTTGGGAGCAGGAACATGGGAGGGAGTAGAGGGAAGAAAGAGAAGGGGATAAGCAATATAATTATACTATAATATGAAATATAAAAACATTAAATAAGTATTTTTAAATGAGGGCTGGAGAGATTGCTCTAGAGTTAAGAACACTTGCTTGCCCTTTCAGAGGATCCAAATTCAGTTCCTAACACTCACATTAGGTGGTTCACAACTGCCTATAAAAGTCCAGTTCCATGAGATCCAATGCCACTGGCCTTCAAGGGCACCTGCACTCACATGCATATGCATATATGCACATATACACTCCTTACATATATTTTGAAATAATAAAAAATAATTTTTTAAAAAAGAAAAGATACCAAGAATTTTTTTTTTGTTTTTAGAGGTATCATGGTGCAAGTAAATAACCCAATTATCCAGGAGGATTATTGTAAATTCAAGGCCATCCTAGTCATAAAAAGGAATCCAATTTCAAAAAGAATTAAGGGAAAGTTTTAAAAGGTTTACTGTAACTAAAAATAAAGGAATGGATACTGGGGTATGGTATAGAAAGTTAGCAGAAACCAAGTGGGAACTGTTTCAATTTCATTAATACATATTATATTGTCAGTATAACTAATTTGTTTAATATTTTGCATTACTAATACCTTAAAACACTCAAATGTATGAATATAAGTGGTGGTATGCTAAAAATCAATCACATCTATAATGGAAACTATTTTTTAGAGACAGGGTCTCTTTATGTACTTTTGGCTATCCTGCAACTCACTTGGTAGGTCAGGCTGCCCTTAAATTCACAAAGATCCACCTGCTTCTGCCTTCCAAGTGCCAGGATTAAAGACATATGTCACTATGCCCAGCATATAATGGGAAACTTTTTTTAAAGATTTATTTATTATATATGCAGCATGTATGACCTTATGCCAGAAAAGAGCACCAGATCTCATTATAGATGGTTGTGAGCCACCATGTGGTTGCTGAGAATTGAACTCAGGACCTCTGGAAGAGCAATCAGTGCTCTTATCCTCTGAGCCATCTCTCCAGCCCCAGGAAACTTTTTTTAATTCACCTAAAAATATGTAATCACCTTCCTGGCAATTGAACTAAGGTTGTGTGGCCTTGGTAGCAAGTACCTTTGCCAGTGAGCCATCTTAAAGGCCCTCTAATGTACTTCCTAGAAGTCTTTGATTAGTGGAGCCAGGGATTTAGCTCAATTGGTAGACTGCTTGCCTGGGTTTCATCTCCAGCATGGTATATACTGTATTTGGTGATAAACACCCATAATTCTAGCACTTGGGAAAAGAAAGGAACAGGATCTGAAGTCCAAGGTCATACTCACCAACACAGTGCACAGAAGAGACTGTCTCAAAAGAAAGTGTTTTATTAGTGTATATTTGGTGTAAAATACAATGGGTGTTATGAGTATTTGTTCACATGTAACATGTAATTTGACTGTATTAACATCCATATCTTCCCTTGTTCTCCTTCTTCCTTCTAGTAGGTCTTCTCCTTTCCAAGTAGTCCTACCTCTGTATGTGTGTGTGTATGTGAATGTATATGTGTGTGTGTAAAACCTAGGTTGCAATAATGAATGAAACATGATGTTTGTCTTAGGAAACCTGATTAATTTCATTTAATAAGATAGTTTCTACAGTCATACATAATTCTAGTTCCAGGGGATCTGATCCCCTCTGTAGACACCAGGTATACACATGGTACAGGCAAAACACCCATACATGTAAAATATATAAAGCTAAAGGAAAAACATAATAAAAATAAAATATATTTTCTTATATTGTGTGTGTTATAAAGGGTACACAAGTCTTGGTCACTGTTCTATTGTTCTGAAGGGATACCATAACCACAGCAACTATTATAACAAAATCATTTTATTTGGAGCCTGCTTACATTTTCAGAGGTTTACTCCATTATTGTCATGGTCATGGCAGGAAATATGGTAGCACACAGGCAGACATGGTGCTGGCAAAGTAGCTGAGAGCTCTACATCTGAATCTGGAGGCAGCAGGAAGAGAGCCACTGGAACTGGCTTGGGCTTTTGAAATCTCAAAGCCTGCCCCTAGTGACACACTTCCTCCAACCAAGCTGTATCTACTCCAGTAAGGCCACACCTCCTAATAGTGCCACTCCCTAGGAACCTATGTGGGGGGACATTTTTATTCAAACTGCCACAACCTCCTTGAGCACTGGACTTAGTTCTATTACATTTCCTGGTGCTCCTTTTCTCCTCAAACTGTACATTTGGTACTTTTCCTTTTTCATCTTGCTCCTTTTCATTATAGATCTGCATAGGAGTGACCACTAATAACCATGTAACACAGTCAATACTAGGCTGTCTTGAAATCTCCTCTGCCAGTATCATTAATCCAAAACTCTTCAATTTAGCATCAGGCAGATTTTTTGGACAAGAGCAGAAAGTAGCCACATTCTTCTCCAAAATACTACAAGAACAACAGTCTCTAGGCTATTTACTAATATTCTCCTTTGAAATCTCTTGAGACAGGCTATTAAATCTACATTGCTCACAGCACCACTGTCTTCCATGCTCCTATTAGGATGGCCCATTAAGCCCCATTTAAATCATCCAACCACTTTTCTAGTCCAAAGTTCCAAAGTCTTCCACATTCCCAATCCTCATATCAACTTCTGTCTTGATCATTGTTCTAATGATGTAAAGCAACACCATAACCACCGCAACTCTTATAAAAGAAAGCATTTAATTGGGGTTTGCTTACAGGTTCAGAGGTTTAGTCCACTATCATCATGGTGGGAAGCAGGGTGGCACATAGGCAGAAATAGTGCTAGAAGAGTAGTTGAGAGGTATACATCTAGATGTGCAGGCAGCATGAAGAGAGCCACTTGGCCTGGCTTGGGCTTTTGAAACTTCAACTCCTATCCCCAGTGACACACTTCCTCCAACACAGCCAAACTTCCTAATCCTTCCCAAGTAGTGCCACTCCCTGAAGTCTAGGTATCCAAATATGTGTGGCCTTTTAGGGCCATTCATATTCAAGCCAGCACAACACACATGGCATACATGTGGAAATCAGAAGACAGCTTTGGGAGATCAGTCCCTTCCTTTCACCTTTTTTCAGGTTCTAGGAATCAAACTCAAGTTGTCAGGCTTGAAGGGCAAGTGCTTTCCCCCACTAGGCAGTATTGCCAGACTCTGCTATTAGATGCTTTGTCAACGCTAAGACTGCATCCCCACTGGCACTCTTCAGCTTTTACCTGAGTATGGTGATGTACACTGAACTAGAGCCCAGGTCAGCTTCTGTGGATGTTCTGTAGGCCCCTGCTTTCTTAGTACATGAGATAGACTTTAGAGACAGAGGAAAGCCAAGTTTTTACTATCCCAAACACAGTGGTGCTGGTGCTGCTGCTGCTGCTGGTGGTGGTGGTAGTGGTGGTGTGTATGTGTGTTCATTTGTGTGCACATGTGTGTACATGTGTAGGTGAATGTACACATCTGTATAGAGGCTAGAGGTCTATGTTGGGTGTCTTCTTCAATCACTCTCTTCACCTCCTGTTTTTGAGACATGATCTTTCACTGAACCTGGAGGTTGCCAATTTGGCTAGACTAGCTAGCTACCAAGCCCCAGAGACCCGCCTGTCTCTGCCAAATCAGTTCTGGGATGACAGGTGCTTGGAGTTGCACTTGGAATGTTACATGGGTGCTGGGAATTGGGTTATGTAACACATATTTTTACTGATGAGCTATTTTCCCAGACTCTACAGTAGATTTTGTCTCTGATCTGCTCCCTCTTTGTCCCAATTTAATAAGTCACTCGACACAGCTGGCACCATGTCCCATCTCAACACCTGTTTCAAACAGAACATCAGAATCACTTCCAAGAGTCTGCTTCTAGGACCTGCCGTCCAAAAACCTTTCTAAATTTGTTCTCTATTGATTTTATACATGGGTTCCCCCAAATCCTCCTTTCAACTTCATGTCTTCTTCATCTTTTGTTTGCTTGTGTTTGTTTCTATAACCCACTGAATCCAATTAGTCCTGCCCAAATATACATCCACTAGCACATGGTTGACCTACCATGGACTACATCCCTGAAAGAAACTGATTTTCCTCCCCCACCCAAAGCCATCAACTGCCTGTAGCCTCAGCTAGGGGTGGGAGCTAATAAAGCCCTTCCCTCTCCATACTAGAATGCTAGCTGCCTTGATCTTATGCAGGTCTTGTGCAGGCAACCACACTGGTGGGAGTTCATGGGTGCCACTGGTATGTCTTGTCCAGAAGACAGTCTTGCAATACTCCTCCTCACCCTCTGCTCTTACAGTCTTTCTGCCTCCTCTTCCAAGATGTTCCCTAAGCTTTGGGAGGAGGGGCTGTGATACAGACATCTCATCCAAAACTTGTGGTTGTTCTAGAGTTCTTTTTTTTTTTTTGGTTTTTCAAGACAGGGTTTCTCTGTGTAGCTTTGCACCTTTCCTGGATCTTGCTCTGTAGCCCAGGCTGGCCTCGATCTCACAAAGATCCGCCTGCCTCTGCCTCCTGAGTGCTGGGATTAAAGGCGTGCGCCACCACCGCCCGGCGAGTTCTTTTTTTATCTTTGGTTTTTAACCTAGAGTGGAGGGAAAGATGATAAACCCTTTCCCTAACATTTTATTCAATGGTCTATATTGGGGTTGGTTGAATCCTTCTAAATCTAATATTTAATATCTTTTCAACAAGCCATAGGCTAAATAAGAGAGAGTGGGGTTGGGGAGATGGCTCAGTAAGTAAAGTACTTACCCGTAAACATGAGGACTTAAGTAGATTCCAAACAATCACATAAAAGCCACGTGTGGTGATGGTCTGGGCCTGTAATTAGAGCACTGGCCAGGCAGAAACAGGCAAATCCCTGGCACTCCCTGGCCAGGCAGCCTAGCCTAATCAGCAAGCTTCGGAGAGACAATATGTTGTAAAACAAGATAAGTTATTCACGAGGAATGCACCTGAGGTTGACCTCTGACTGTCACATGCATACACACAGGCATGTACACACATCCGTGCACACATATGCAACTGCACACCCCAAAACATGCATGTGTACACACACAAAATTAAAAAGAGAGATAAAACACACATTACAAACACTCCAGAGTGAAAATATCACTGCGCAAATATGGTAGAATGCAGATAAAATTATCTTCAGAAAGAAATCTATAAGCTAAATATTATGTCCACATGGCATACATGTTTTGTTGTGTTTAAAAAAGAAAAGCTGACGTTCTACAAATGAAAGTTTCATCTAAAAGTAGAAAAAAAATGGAAAATCAAATACAACAAAAGTAAAGAGGAAGAGATTATTACGAAGAGAATATCTTCAGAAAATTACAAGAAAACAGAAGATAGTGAAAAATGAGAATACTAAAAACTAAATTTAGGGGCTGGAATGATGAATCAGTGGTGAAGAGCACTGGCTGCTCTTCCAAAGGACCTAGGTTCAATTCCCAGCACCTATGTGGAGTCTCACAACAATTTGTAACTCTAGTTCCAGGAGGATCTGATACTCTTTTCTGACCTTTGTGGACACTGCGTACACATGATGCATAAATATACATTCAGAAAAACACCCAGACAATTCAAAAATAAAATAAATTAAAATTCTAAACTAAATTTTATAAACTGTTTAGAAGTTTGATAACCATTAGGAGAAAAACTGAAAAGATATTAATACTGAAAATGGAGTCATTAAAATTTTAGTAATATGAAATGTGGCATAAATAATTTCACATTCACATATTTGAAATTCTAGGTAGATTGACAGGCAGAAAGAAAATAAAAACTATCAACTTCCCCAACAATCAATTTAAATTATTAAGAGCCCACTGCATAGGGGCTAGAGCAATAGCTCAACAGTTAAGAACATTTGCAGCTGTTGCAGACCTGAGTTCAGTTCTCAGCATCCACATCTAGTGGCTCACAACTGTCTGTAACCCCAATTCCAGGGGATCTGAGGCCACCTGCAGTCATGTGCACAAACCCATGCACATACACATAATTAAGGTTTTAAATCTTCCTTAATAAAAATTAATCTTTTAAACAAATCCAATGTCTGTAGATGAAGTGAATTCTTTCCCACAATTTTTATGTTAATACCTTTAAGCATTCTCTTTTGTTGTTTGCTGTTTTTTTTTTCCAGAGAAGGTCTCATGAAGCCCAGACCGTCCCTTAACTTGCCAAGTAGCTGAGTCTGGCCTTGTACTGAGTTCCTCCTGACTCCACCTCCCACGTGCAAGGACTACAGATATGTACTACCATGTGGCAAGCTTTCAGAATGCAATCCTTACTTATTAAAACTCTTCAGACAGAAGAAAAGCAACCAGAGAAGTCAGTTCACTGGGAAGCTACATTTGAACCCCATATCTAAGAACCCCATTACAAGAAAAGAACTTGAGAAGCCCCTTCTTACCTCACTAAATTTATTTTACAAAATCAAAAGTGTGTGTGTGTGTGTGTGTGTGTGTGTGTGTGTGTGTTTCCATGTGAGTGGGTGTGCATTTGCCACAGTGCACAGATTGAATTGGAGAGTCAGTCATCACCCTACCACTTTACTTGGGTGTCTCTTCACAGATGCACTAGCCAGACTAGATGCCCCATGAGCTCCCGGGAAGTATTGTCTCTGTCTCTCACCTTGCTGTAGGGGTGCTTGTGTTGCTGCACCCATCTTTTATGTGAATCCTGAGAATCCAAACTCAAGCCATCATGCTTAGGCAGCACATACACTGAATCAGCTCTCCCCAGCCCAGGAAATATTTCATATGGAAGCAATATTGCAACCAAATTGAAGCTGTATAGTGTAAGTACATAAGTTTCTGGGAAGGGGGACAATAATGATATCAGAATCTTCAGAACAACACATAATTGAATTAGGAGGAGAAACTATAGCTTTGTCCATGTCACCATGCAATGGGCAGCAGTCACATTATTCTCCACAGAGCATTCTTTCATCTGATGCCTGAAGTAACAAAGAAGGGCTATTAGGCTAACCTGCTCAAATGAGTAGATGAAGTGAACAAAAGAAAAACAATGAACATGAAATAACAAATATACATATTTTCACCAGATGTGGATCAGTGTGTGAAGTGTCTAGATCATCAATATGCCAACACAGAGCGAAACCATTGCCTCCAAAAATCCACAACCTTCCTGGATTATGACGATCCCATGGGGATAGGTCTGTCATGCATGGCCTTGTACTTCTCTGCACTGTCAGCACTAGTTCTTGGGATCTTTCTGAAGCAGCAGGACACTCCTATTGTGAAGGCAAATAACCGCACTCTCAGCTACATCCTGCTCATCACCCTTAACTTCTGTTTTCTCTGCTCTTTTCTCTTCATTGGCCAACCCAACACGGCTACTTGCATCCTACAGCAGACCACATTTGGAGTGTTGTTCACTGTGGCTGTTTCCACTGTCTTGGCCAAAACTATTACTGTGGTTCTGGCCTACAAGGTCACTGCTCCAGGAAGAAGAGTCAGGTGGATGTTGGTAGCACGGGCACCTAACTTCATTGTTCCCATCTGCACCTTGATCCAAATTACCTTGTGTGGGATCTGGCTGGGGAAATCTCCCCCTTTCATTGACACAGATGCATACTCTGAACATGAACATGTTATCATCATGTGCAACAAGGGCTCAGTCACTGCTTTCTACTGTGTGCTGGGATATCTGGGGGCTCTGGCCTTGGGAAGCTTCACTGTGGCTTTCCTGGCCAGGAACCTGCCTGACACATTCAATGAAGCCAAGTTCCTGACATTCAGCATGCTGGTGTTCTGCAGTGTCTGGGTCACCTTCCTCCCTGTCTACCACAGCACCAAGGGGAAGGTCATGGTGGCTGTGGAGGTCCTCTCCATCTTGGCATCCAGTGCAGGGCTTCTAGGCTGTATCTTTGCCCCCAAGTGCTACATCATTTTGTTAAGACCAGAAAGGAACTCTATTCAGGGTCTTAGGGACAAAATACGTTATAGGTACAAGGCTTAGTAAATTTTTTTAAATTAATTTTCAAGTTAGCAAATGAAGTAGATTTTATTGTTACATTTTCATACATATATTTTGTTTCTATTCACCCCCCTCACAAACTGATACCCCATCCCTTCTATCTACCTCCTCCTGCTTCTTCCTTATCTTGAAGCAATTCTCATTTCTACATTCATATATGTGTTTCTTTACCCCCTTCCATTTCCCCTCCTCCCTCACTTTCCCCCTCTTTTGGCTACTTTCTACTTTCAGGTTGAGGAGACAGAAAGAACACCAGCTCCCTGTGGTATTTATATTTATGACTATGGCTTAAGCCACTTAATTGAACTATTTCCAGTTCCAAAATTTTCCTTTTAAATATCATGACTTTATTCTTTCTTCAAGGCTGAACAAATGCCACTATGAATATGCTCCACATTTACTTTATCTATTCCTCTGTTGATGGATAGCTGCATGCTTTCTTTTCTTAGCCACCATGTAAGTACAGCAATAATCATGGATGTGCAAATATTTCTGTAGATGTCTTCTGTGTCTATATACCCAAGAGTGGTATGGTTGGTGAATGATAGTTCTACTTTCAATTTCCTTAGTAACTTCTACACTGTTTTCTACCATGGTATAAATCCCACTACACATGTAACAAAAATCACAAAGGAAAAAAGATGGAGTGTGGGGTCAGATTTCTGAGGTTTTAGAGACTGGCAAAGAGATCAGCAAACTCATGGCGCTTACTTTCCCTATGGTCTAAGCTGCTGCTTAAATTCACCACCACCCCCACCTCTCCAAAATCCAGGACAGACATACAAAGTAGCAGATGTGCAGACTACAATACAAAATACTAGAAACATAAAAAAAGGAGCCAACATAATTTCCCTGAAAGAGCATAACTCAACTGATGAACTCAACATTCTGAAACTATCAGATGAACATTTTACAAGTTCTCTTGCAAAACATTATCAATGACCTGAAAGAGGATACTCACAGGCATATTAATTCAATACATTTCATCAGTATCTATAGATAAAGTAATTTATAAGACAGATGAAAAATCAGCAACACGAGAGAAAACCTAAGCAATAATACTGCAATGAGGAGGGACAAAGTGTTGAAACTGAAAAAAATAAATCAAATAAAAAGCTCAGTGGGAAGCATGAACAATGGACTAAAGAAGTAGAAGAAAGACTACCAGATGGAGAAGGGTGGGTAAATAATACATACAGACACCAATAAGCAAAAGATAAATGAACATGATCACAATGTCCATGAAAGACCAAAGCCAAGAAACCACAGGCCTAGGAGTGAAGTAAACACCAAAGGTGCAGAAAATCCATTCAAAAACATTATAGCAGAAAAATTCCCACGCATAGAAGACACTCAGACATTCAAACACAAAAGACATTCAGAACCCCAAATAGACACGACCAGATAAGAACCTCTCGATGGCATCTTATAGTCAAAATGTCAAAAACACAAAGCATAGAAACAATATTAAATGCTGTAATGGAAAAACATCAATTCACCTACAAAAACAAACCATCAGAGTAACATCAGCAACCCTCAAAGCCAGGAAGTCATGAAATGATACATTGCAAGTCTCAAAAGCAGATAATTTCCAGTATAGACTACTATGTCATCCGAGTGATCTTCTAAATTTGAAAAGAAATAAGGACAGTTCAAGATAAACACAACTGAGGGAGTTCCTGACCTCCAAGCCAGCACTGCAGAGGACACTGAAGGAATACTATGAGCAACAGAAGAAATTTCAATCACTGAAGCAGAGGAAAGAAGATTTCATAGGCAGACTAGCCAAACAAAGGAAAGCTGGAAGGAGTCCATTATATCCAACAAAATAGACCAGATACTAATGTGGGACAGCATAAAGAACAAACAATAATCCAACTGACCAAAATAACAGAAATTAATAGATATTTCTCAGTAAAAATCTACATGCAATGGACTCAACTCACTAATAAAGAGATGCAGACTGGTTCACTGGATTAAAAGCTGAAAAGGAACACCATGGAGATTAGAGGGAGGTCACCGCTTGACAGGGATTGGAAAGGAGGAAGAGGTAACTAAGAAGAGCAAGAAGGACTGGGTGCTGTGAAATGACTTCCTGTTGTATTTCAGTGGTGAACACAAGTCATTACACATTTGTCAAAACCAACCAAATGTAAACACAAATATAAACCCTAGTTTGGTGTGATGGCACACACATGTAATTGCAGCATTTGGGAGGCTGTTGGGAGGGCAAGTTTAAGTGTAGCCTGGGCTATAGATAAAATTCTGTATTAAATATAAAAGAACAAGAAGGGGGAAGAAAAAAAAGGAAGTCTCATTGATAGCACTGACTGTCTTTTTGGGAGATGTGAAAGGAGTCTCCAAGAACCAGTCAGTGGAGGGACCAGGTTTTGGTGGCCACCTAGGTGATCTGATCAGATCTGTATGACAAACAAAAAACAACCTGATGTGACTGATTTCTACTGGCAACAAGGTGTTTTGTGAACACTAATGTGCAGTATGGACTTTGGATGAGAATGTGTCAGTGTGGATTGTAACAAACACACCACTGTGATGGAGGATGTTGATAGTAGGAGAAGCTTACACATGATAGGGAAAGGGAACAATGAAACCTCTGTACCTGCCTCTCATTTTCTAGGAAACTTCAACCTCTAAATAATTCTTATAAAATGAAAATAAAGCTATTCATATATTTAAGAAAAAACTAGACCCAACTCTATACTGTCTCCGAGAAACACACCTTGCTAATAAAATCAAAAGATGGAAAACATTCTATAAAGAGCTTTAAATCCAAACACACCAAATATTGGGACTCCAGCTTCATAAAATAAACATTAAATGGAAAAATAGGTCCTCATATGATATTAGTAGGTAAATCCAATACCAAACTCTCATATAGATAGGTCATCCAAACTAAAAGTCAACAAAGATGCACCAGAGTTAAACTATACAATAGATCAGATAGATGTAGCATATACCTACAGAATCAATATTAATCAATATTAACCATCATATTTGGCTATACACATTCTTCTTAGCAGGGAATGATGCCACCCATAGTGGGAAGGTCTTGTCACTTCAATTCATCTAATCAAAATATTCCCTTTCAGTTATGCCTGGAGGCCCGTCTCCCAGTTGTCTCTATCTCATCAAGCTGACAATGGAGGTTAATCATCACAACTACTAATTCCATTTTAAGAATCCAGCATTACGGCCTGGTGGTGGTGGCATAAGCCTTTAATCCCAGCACTTGGGAGGCAGAGGCAGGTGGATCTCTGTGAGTTCAAGGCCAGCCTGGGCTACAGAATGAGGTCCAGGAAAGGCACAAAGTTACACAGAGAAACCCTGTCTTGAAAAATCAAAAAAATAAAGAATCTAGCATTACTCTGTACTAAGGTTATTAATAAAGTTAGTGTGTACTTTAAGTTTATTGGTCCTATTTTTTGCTTTTTTACATTTAGATAAAAAGCAGTGGGTTCTATTGTGGCATCTTCATACACATGATTAATTATACTTTGTTCTCATTTACTCACTTGTTACTTTTCCTGTGCCCCTCCCCCATGTTGTCCCCTTCTGATTGGTTCTCTTTCCCCTTCTGTTTCCATGTCACATGTCACATTACATTCTTGATCTCTCTTAAGATTGCTTCCTCCTCTTTTATGGTCCCTTATATTTTATGACCTCTAAACATATAAATTAAAACACACACATATACACAAATATTTATCATTTAAAATCTAAGTTTTGCACAAAAGAAAACATTCAGTATTTGTCTTTCTGAGCATGGCTTATTTAATCAAACATGATTTCCAGTTGCATCCATTTTCCTACAACTATCATGATTTATTATTTACAAAGGCACGAAATCCCATTGTGTCCATGCACCTCTATGCATGTCCACTCTGTGCTTTTGTTATTGTTGCTTTTCTAGATTGGTTCTCCTTCCAGGCTGGCCTCAAACTGTTGTGGAATAATCTTTTTGTACACTGTGAATATGCGTCACTCTGATTAGTTTAATAAAAAGCTGAATGACCAATAGGTAGGCAGGATTTCAGGGCAGAGAGAATGCTGGGAAGAGGAGGGGCAGAGTTGCAAGGAGATGCCAGGGATGCAAGGAGATGCTCCTGGCAGCACCGATTTACTTCAGAGAAGATAATGGGCATTGAAGAAACTCCTTATGGAGTTTGCTTTCATTGTGGCAAGGTTAGCCACTGGGCAAAGAAACTGTTTTTGCCTTGACTGCTGACAGTACGCTGTACAAACTGGACAAGCAGAACACAAAGGAAAAGAACTGTTGAACTTTGCCAAGATAAGGCAAGACAGTCCTTCAAAATTCATGCTTCATAGAAAAGTCTACCAGATAGTCTAGGTCTGTAGGGCAAAGACAGATACATCAGTATTACAGAGGATCCTTGGGTGATAGATGTCTGTTGTTTCTATAGGTTTGGAAGCGGCTTGCACTGCACTTCCTGTTTACTTGGGCAAAAAATCTGGGGTATTTGATGGAATTGAAGACTAGATGGTTATAGTTTTTCTTAGTTATTATAGAAGATAAATTAGTACAAAACTTTGGATTAATCAAGAGAGGATAATGGAGTATTTTCTCTAAATTTGCCAAATACAAATGGACTGGACATTGTGAATGTAATTCTTACTTAGTAATTGTTCTTATTGTATCTACTTTCATTTGTCAAAGTTAATACCTTTCCTTTCTATTTAAACAATACCTGATAATTGTTCTTACTATATATAACTTTACTATGTTAGAGTTAATATCTTTCCTTTTTATTTAGACAAAAAGGGGGAAATGTTGTGGAATAATGTTTTTGTACACTGTGAATATGTGTCACTCTGATTGGTTTAACAAAAAGCTGAATGGCCAATAGGTAGACCAGATTTTCATGGTAGAGAGAATGCTGGGAAGAGGAAGGGTGGAGTTGTGAGGAGATGCCAGGGACACAGAGCAAGCAGCATGGGCTTTACAAAGTAAAGGCAACCAAGCCATGTAAAAGAATGTAGATTAAAGATATGGGTTAATTTAAGTTATAAGAATTAGTTAGAAACAAGCCTATGCTACTGGCTAAGCTTTCATAATTAATTAGAAGTCTCTCTGTCATAATATGGGAGCTGCCTGGCAGGATAGAGAAGGACTCACAATATCAAACCTATGATCTTCCTTTCTTAGCATCCAGAGTACTATGATTTCAGGCTAGTGGCCATACCTGTTTCCATCTATCATGTTCTCTCATCAATATCCATCTTCCTTCCTTCTCAAATGCCCTTTCCTATTCTTTTCCAGGTTACTCATCCATGCACTATCTACAACATTTTTCTCTTTCTCCTTTTTTCCCTTATTCTTCTTTTCATCTCCCACACCCCCCACTTCTTTTTCCTTTCCTTCTGTTGCCGTGTCTTCCTGGCTCTTTCACAAGCCTATGCAGTCTCTGCCTGTGTTCCTTAACTTTTGTTCCCCTTGAATTGTTATTCTTTCAACAGAAGCCATATCTCTCTTCCTTTCTTCCAAACAGCCCAAGAAGATAAAATCCACATCTCATCTCACCATCCCTTCTGCACCTATAACTGGCCCTCATCATTCTTCCCCCATTTTTCCATTTTTTTCTTAGCTGTTTCTATCTCAGATTTTTGTCCAGTTTTCTATTCTAGGTACCTGTTCCTTGACACTCCCTCCCATTGCTTGTTTTGAGACTGGGTCCTGCTTTGTATCCCAGGCTTGTGTGTTTTTCCAGTCTATTGGCTTCTTCCTCCCTGGTGTTAGATGACAGTCATGAGCTGCCATGCCAGGCTCTGCTCTTTGTACCCAGAGCATTTATTTTCAGATGTCCTCCAAGGTGGCACTCTTCTCCCCACTGTCTCTGCTTCTCTCTCTTTCATGACATTCAGTCCCTCTTGCATACTCCCAAAATGGCATGGTCTGACCATACATGGATCCTGTGGCTTTGATTGCTAAGTTATATGACACTGGTCACCCAGCCTCCATCTTGAAAGAGAATGTTTTCCTATAGCACTTGTGAAGACAGTGACCTCACATCAACCCTTGGGTCTCCACTGTCTCAAGAGTATAAAGACCCCAGGGTGGGACTGCAGGTTACTTTAAGCAAGAGACTACAAGGACATGCTTAGGTCTCTGCTCTACCTTCTGACTTGGACCAAGAATGCTGTGTAACCTCAGACAGAGGAGTGGCAGCTAAGCTTAATACCTTCTTTCCTGTAAGTCAGAGCCTATCAGCTAATACTGTCCTGGAGGTCTACTGTGGAGAACATGGTGAAAGTGTAGACTGAGGGGCAGGGAGTATCTTCACTCCATGATGCTGTGTGGGTGGGAGTGGACATAAAGCGTAATGTGGCAGTGAGGAATCCTGTCAATGGTGTAAAGGAAAGGAAAATCTGTGAAGGGAACCAAAGCTCTCAGGCAGAGAATTCATGTCTGTGGAAATTTTATTGGTCCTTGACGCCAAGGTTCTTCATAGGCCCTAGGCTACAGCCTGAGGGTGGCTCTGGCCAGATGCAGAGTCCATTGCTCCCCCAATCTCTGTCCAGTTGCCCAAAGGGATAAAGGGAGAAGAGACAGGAGGGAACTGCTAGAAACATATCATCAGTCCTTTTTGTACCTTGGGGAGGGCCTCCCTGTCTCCTAGGGTCACCAGCCCAGCATCCAGATATCCACAATGCTGGAGACAACCTCACAATGTCAGTCCTAGGTTGTCTATGTGGCCTGGGTATGCCCATTGGCCAGGTGCCCAGCTGCCCGGCTCCGAGGGCCATTGGCGATGGCTGGTCCAGACCCTCAAGCCATCCCATTCTTCAGCTGGAGGCCTTCGGGAACTTCCTTGTCATCACTAGAGTCTTATTCTTCCACATCACTACGGATGTCCTTTCCCATCTGTGAAAAGAGATGATGCCAGAGCTCAGAACAGAGCAAGGAGCACTGGGCCAAGGAGGGGCAATGGGAGCTGACCCTGTCAGGCCTCCGTACCTGACTCTTCCTCAGGAAACTGCCGATCATGGCAGAATGAGGCAGAACCAGTACACATGAAGAATCTGCAGCATAACCAGGAGCACATTAAAGTAGTAGTACCCAAAGAAGGGGCCCGAGCTCTTGATGGAGTCAAATAGAGTGGAGTAGATGACCCTAAAGCAGGAAGCAGGAAGGAGTTTCACCAATCAGTACAGGTCCCCATTCTGGGAACTTGCATGGACTGTCTGTGCTCCCGAACCTCCCGGGAGCCCCCTCTTGAGACGGCATCTCTCTTCATCTGCTTATACTGTCAGTGGAACGTACAAGTTTGCCAACTGGCCTTTCTGCACCACAAACTCCAAGGAAGTATCAAGTGTCCTACTGGCCCTCCTAGGTGACCCTTTATGATTACTCATCTCTCCTTAGATACACAGTAACTTTACATCAACCTGAGACCTACCTACTCATCTAACAGAGCCACTGGATGACAAAGACAATGTTCCTGAACCCACTGTTCCTGCATCTCTACCCTCTTGCCAACTGACCTAGCTCTGGCCATTCCACCTCTTTTCAAGGTCACAGCTATTTCCTACACACATCCTTTACCATCAAAACCAACCCCGTCATTTCATATCAAGAAAGAAAAATCCAACCACACACCCTTTATCAATCTTTGCCAGTGGCTACTTTGTTTCTTTTCCCCTTGAGGCTCTTGTGCCTTCTAGTAGCCCAAATGCATATCCCTCCTCCCTCCTGCTGCCTCTTCTGCCTCCTCTTCCTCCGCACTCATCTCCCTTCCTCCTCCTCACCTTCCTCACTCCTCCACACTTATCATCTTCTTCCCTCTTCTCCCTAATTCCCACTCACCTCCCTCCTTCCTCTTTCTGCTCCACACTCCTCCTACAACTCCATCTTCTTCACCAACTTCCACTTCCTTCTTTATTCTTTCCTTCCATCTTTTCTTTTTTCCTCTTCCTTTCCTTTCATTTGCACCTTTTATTCCATCTTTTCTTCCATTTTCTACCTTTACTTTCTTTCTTTTCCCCTTCCTTCTCTCTCTTCCCTCTAACTCCCTCTCCTCTTCTTTCACTCTCCCTCTCCTCCCTAACCCTGCACCTAACAGGCACCAGGCAAGCTCTTTACCACTGAACTTGGCTACAACTCCAGTCCTCACCTCTCGTAACTTCTCCATCAGTCTCCAACAAACATCAGAGAACTCTGGGACCTGGCTTGTATCCACACTCACATGACACTCTCTGCCCAGCCTCCTGCTGCAAATGCCTAACACAAGCTGGCTACTTCTGCATTTATACTGCCACCCTTCCAGAAAGTCCGCCTGACATGTTATCTGCCTCCCCTATGTCTATGAATGAGCATAGGCCCCTCAAAACCAGCACAAAGCAGCTGAGCCCCCGGTGTCTCCTGTAGTTTTTCCCAGCCTTGATGGTATCTCCTTCTTGTCTTCTTCTCTCACCTGATCTGGTTTTCTGGCCCAGCTTCCCACCATCTGCCCTCAGCCCTCCTTGGCTCCCACCTCCCTTCAGATAACATCCCATAGCGTCCTTCATTACTTGCCCTGGTCACCTACCTGCATTCGCCTTATCCTGTCTGTTCCAACCACATGAGCTCATTTCTGTTCTTCCAACACTGGAACACAGTCTAGCCTCAGGGCCTTTGCATATGCTGTTCCTGACACCTGGACCATCTTCCTCTATGGTCACTGTGGTTCTTGAACCCCATTCATTCTCATATACAACAGCTATCAGTGAAACATCCTTGAAGAAGGGCTCAGCCACGGCCAACTACCTACAAGCCTGCTTCCTGCACACTTCTTAGCTTCATTTTCTCTTCAGTGCTATCATCCCTTGTGCCTTGTGGTCTGTTGGTTTGCCTGTCTATCCTTTTTCTCACCCACATCAGCTGGCTCCAGGAGGACAGGCATCTGCATTGCTCCCTGATATTTCTTCATCCCAACACATTCCAGTGGCTTAACAAATATCAAAACATATTTACTAGATTATTTTAGTGACCAGGCACTCAGACAGCCTCCTCCTCTCTCTTCTTGTTCTGGGAGTGCACTGCATTAGTGCTGCACTCAGTTTCGGTTTCTCTCATCTCTGGGCCTTCACATATGCTGTGCTCTGAGCCAGGCACACCATTTCCTGCCTCCTGGAAAAATTTCAGCCAATACCTCCAGTTCCCTGGGTAGGGCACCAGGGGTGAGGCCTGCCTGGATTCTGGACACCGCCTCCCATCTCCCTAGCAAGGTAAATGAAGATTAGCTGTGAAGTGTGGAGGCTCCTACCTGGAAGGAACTTGATGGAGATTCTCCTAGGTTGCCCAAAACCCAGACACTTTAATACCAGTAAGTGAGCAAAGCATGCACTCTCCATCCCTGGAGGTCATCCAGAATAGTGGTCTGGAGCAGCTCCTGGTCTTATTTTCTGCCCTCTACAGAAGAATCAGAGTTTGGAGTGGAGTGTCCTAACATCCAAAGGGCAGAGAAGAAGGGAATCTCACAGCCCAGAGAGGCCCCAAGAGGTGGGCCTTCATGGCCCAGAAAGTTGAGGCAAAGCTTCAAATCCCAGAAGACCAGAAGAGACTAGGCATCATAGCCAAAGGAGCTAGGGGTGTGTGTGGGGGTCACATCCCTAGATAGTTAAAAAGGACTCATCTTATCTGCCTGGAACACTGAAGAGGAGTGATGAGGCCTCATGTCCCAGGGAAGTTGTGAGAGTTGGGGTCTCTAGAAAGAATGGGCCCTCAGCACCTAGGCAGGCTGTGAAAGGCCAGGCATTATCATTCAGGCAGGAAGGAGAGTGGAGCTTCATCATCCAAGCAGCTAAGAAGGGCGGGGCCTCATATACAGGTAGGTAGTGGGGGGCAGACCCTCATCATACAGGAAGGTAGTGGGGTGGGCCCTCATCATACAGGCAGGTAATGGGTCTCTTTTGCCTGTGACCACAAGAACTGAGTTTCTCCACAGTCCATTTGCCACTCACCTGGTATGGATAATTTTCCCAGCACAATGCCGGTGTCCACAACCATGGCTCCTATGAAGGAACAAAGAATCTAAAGCTCTCCAAAGGCAAAAGCCAGATTCCTACCATGGATCTGAACCCCCCACTACCGGGGCTTCCACAGCCTTCTACATACTGATTCCACTCTGCCTTGCTTTTATATTTTTCAAGCAAGGGTCTCACTATGTAGCTCACATGGTCCTCAAATTCACCATCCTTCTGCCCACAACTCCTGAGTGTTAAGTCTGATGGTTGGTTTTAACTGTCAACTTGAAACAATTGAGAATCACCTGAGAAGATGGTCTCAGTGAGGGATTGTCTAGTTAGGTTGGTCTGTGCACATACCTACATGAGAGAATTTTCTAATTTGGGTTAACTGTGGGTAGCACTATTTCATGAAGTGGGCCTTGGACTAGATGAAAAAGAGAGTGCACTGACCACTAACATACACACATTCCTTGCTGTCTGTTTCTGATTATGGATGTAACCAACTCCCTCAAGCTACTTCCTCCTATGACAGACTGTAACCTGGAACCATGAGCTAAATAAATAAATGAATCCTTTCTCCCTTGAGCTGCTTTTGTCAGGATATTCATTACAGCAACAGAACAAAGTGGGACAGCATGCTCTCTCCACCACAGCTCAGCCCTGCTCTCTCCTCCCGTGTTCCAGCTGGCCAGCTCCTGGTGCACAGTAGGTCTTCAGGAAGCACCTGTAGAAGCTTGTGGGACAGGTGACCCTCAGGTTTATTCACATGGTGGAGGATAGAGATGCCACCCACGAAGGAACACAGGTAGAAGACAAACCTCCAGCTGCAGAGAGGGAGGAAGCTAGTGAGGCAGCCGCCAAAAGCAGTGTCCAGGCCCCAGGGGTGGAGCTTCATCTGCCAGGGAGACTGAATAAGATTTAGGCCTCACATCCCAGGGAGTCTGGAAGGGAAGGACCTCAAGTAACAAGGAGGCTAGGAGGGGTGAGGCCTCATCACCCAGGCAGGCTAGGAGGGATGAAGTCTCAACACCCAGGCAGGCTAGGAAGACTGGGGCCTTGCCAATCAAACAGACTTTACCTCCCCTGCACCCCACAATTACCTGGCTTCACAGAATTTCTTGGACAGGCAAGGCCGATCCTAGTTCCACGGTCTCCTGAACCAGCGTTGAGTCTGTCACAGTGTGAGACCGCACTGGGCAGCCAGGAGGACCATCTGGGTCTGAGGAGAGGGAATGAGGGAGAAGGGTTACACAGGCCTAGTGCCGGTCTCCCACCCTTGTCCCCAGATGCATGGCTCCCACTTAGATTCCCTCCTCGCCTGAAGCTCAAGATCTTTGCCACAGAGCCATATCCACTACACTGAGAGGAAAGAGCGGAGGGGGAGGGGGAGAGACTTCCAGAACACTGGCCCTGTTTGTGGAATGTACAGGTCACTGGTGGAGCCTGGCATCAAGAATGACGCTGGATAATGGAGGATATAGCTCTATGGTGCTTGCCTAGTATTAACAAAGTCCTGGGTTCATCCCCAGCACAGAGGAATGGCATTTATGAGGATGAGAGGCAGATTTTCCTGCAGCCCCTTGGGGGGTCGAGTCTCACCATTCCCCCTGGTTAATTTTTATTGTTAAACTGACACCACCAAGAGTCAGCTGGGAAGAGGCATCTCAACATTGCCCAGACCAGCTGGGCTTCTGGCCGTGTCTTTGGGGAATTGTCTTGATTATTGACTGGTGGGAGAGCTGTGTTAAGAAATCTGGCTGAGCCCAAGCCAGAGAGAGCAAACCAATAAGCAGTGTTCCTCCATGGCCTCTGCTTCATTTCCTGCCTCAACTTCCTGTCCTCACCTCCCTCTGTGATAGCCTATTACCTGAAAGTGTGAGCCAGAATGAACCCTTTCTTCTCCAATTTGCATTAGATGTTTAGCACAGCAACAGAATGCAGACTAGTCCACCACCCCAGGCAGGCATTTAGCTCTCTGCTCCATAGAAGCTACCCTGCCAGCCGGGCACTCAGGAGGCAAAGGCAGGGGGATCTCTGTGAGTTCAAGGCCAGCCTGTCTACAGTGCAAGTTCAAGGACAGCCAGGATTACACAGAGAAACCTTGTCTCAAAAAATAAAAAAAAAAGAGCTACTGTATACCAAGCCATGATGGGGCCTTCAAGTCCTGGAAGACCAGGAGGAGCAGGGCCTCATGTCCCAGGAAGACTAAGAAGGGACAGGTTCAAGCCTTGAGACCTTTAAAGGAAGGC
>CABHPR010119776.1:0-30300 GCA_902168415.1 Peromyscus melanophrys
CTCCCACCCCACTCCACCCCCACCCCCACTCCACCCCCACCCCCACTCCACCTCACCCCCCACCCCGACCACTTATCCACACATCCCCACTGTCATTCTGAGGTTGCGCTGTCAGGAGTCTTGCTGTTTGCAGTATGTTCAGAACCTGTGACAGCCACTCTCGGGGGGTGAAGGGGGCTCATCATTGCAGTTTTACTTAACAGCTCGAGTGTCCCACGGTGTCTGGAGCATTAGCAGGGTGTGCCAGGCAAGCCCATCCGCCTCCTCTCCTGTCACTGGCTGTAAGAGGGAGGGGACGATGGATTGTGCAGCAGCCCCTCCCATCTAGGAGCAGAGCCCTGTCTCCGTAAGGCTGTCATGAGGCCGTGGTCCCTCAGAGTGCTCTCTCTGCCTGCTCTTTGACCATGGCATGCAGGAGTAGAACCTCACTATCCCAGGAGGCTCAGCCCAGCCTTAGCCATGGTGCCACAAGGACCTTGCACGTGTGGCCTCAGGTGCTCATGGTGGTTTCAGGGGATGCCGGAGCATCCTTGCAGGGCCTGACAGTGGTAGCTGACTTTTTTTTTCCTTCTTGGGTATCCCCTAGCTGGCCTGTTTGTAGAAAGGCAGCTTGCTGATGATCTGAATGCTTTCCTTGTGTGCTGGCTAGCTTTTATTTCAGCTTGGCATAAGCTAGAGTCATCCGGGAGAAGGGAATCTCAATTAAGAAAATCCCCCCAACAGATGAGCCTGTGAACAAGCCTGCGTGTTGTGTTTCTGGACTGATGATCAATGTGGGGAAGCCTGGCTCACTTTGGGTAGTGCCATCCCTGGGCTGGTGGTCTTGGGTGCTATACGAAAGCAGGCTGAGCAAGCCATGGGGAACAAGCCAGTAAGCAGCACCCCTCCATGGTCTCGGCATCAGTTCCTACCTTGGGTTTCTGCCCTGACTTCTATCAGTGGACTGTGATTTGGACGTGTAAGCTGAAATAAACCCTTTCCTCCCCAACTTGCTTTTGGTTATGGTGTTTCATCACAGCAAAAGACAGCCTGTGATCCCTGACTGTAGCTGACTGCTTTAATTCTGTGGGGCAGTAGCCTCTGTCACGGTTAGCTGGGTTAGTCTCCTGCATGGTGACTAATATGGGCTCCTCCGGTGACTCGGTTGCATGTGGCATATTCCCCAGATCCTAACACATCACAGTGACGCCAGGCCCCAGCTTTTCAAGTACATCTCTCCAGCATCTCTCTGCTAATTGCAATATTAATGCCAACTCTTATTTTAGAACCTTCTTCAGTTCAGCCTGTGCAAAACTACGTTTCGCCTTCCCCTTTGTTCAGTCTTGTCTTGGGTGATGGCAAGGAATCTGCTCAAATGCCGGTGGATTTTTTTTTTAATGATCTGATGATCTTGCTTCAGCTATCGATGGGTGGAGTCTATTTTTCGGTTCTCTCACATTGAATAGCCGGTGCTCCATGGTCAACTCTCATCAGAATGTCATTCTTTTATCATCTTCCCCTCGGTTCTGTCCCCGACTGAGTGTCTTCTCGCTGCGTTAGGAGTTGAGGTGGGATGGTGGCCTGGGGAGCAAATCATGTGACTCGGGCATCTCCTGTATGCTTCCCCATCCCTGAGATGTACGGTAGTGTTTTTTTTTCTATTAAAAAACAAAATGTAGCCGGGCGTTGGTGGCGCACACCTTTAATCCCAGCACTCGGGAGGCAGAGCCAGGCGGATCTCTGTGAGTTCGAGGCCAGCCTGGGCTACCAAGTGAGCTCCAGGAAAGGCGCAAAGCTACACAGAGAAACCCTGTCTCGAAAAAAACCAAAAAAAAAAAAACAAAAAAAAACAAAAACAAAATGTATCCAGAGCTCTTGGGTCAAGGGACTGAAAGGGTGGCGACTCTTGTCGTAGGTCTTATTTTGTTGTTTTATGTGTGAGGTGTTTTACCTGCACGGACATCTGTGCACCATGTGTGTGCCTGGAGCAGGCAAGAGCCAGAAGAGGACATTGGATCCCCTGGAACTGGAGTCACAGATGGTTGTGAGCCACCATGTAGGTGCTGGGAATCAAACCCCGGGTCTTGGGCCAGAGCTCTTAACCTCGGAGCCATTTGTCCAGCCCCTGGACTAGGTAGTTGATATCGAATCCTAACTTTAGTCATTCCTTTTTGGTGTGTTCGCTTTATTCTCTAACAAACCTGGACATGTTCACCTTCATGATCAATTATGCACAGTGTGTTCTCATGATTGTTTTTAAAAGTCTAAACCGTTGTTGGACCAAGACAGACACTTCATGCAGAAAAGAACAATAAAAAGTCCTTAGGTGGCTGTGAGGTCAGGGCTGTTACAGTCTCAGAGCACTTCGGATACAGCGCTCAGATACTCCTCCCTCCTTCCCTCCCTCCGTCCCTCCCTCCGTCCTTCTTTTCTTTCATTTTGTTTGTTGACACAGGATCTCACTGTGTAGACCAGGCTGGCCCCTAACTTGCCACCTCCCTGCCCCAGCCTCCTCAGTACTGGAGTCAGAAGCACGGGCCACTTCCAGCTGCTTCCTACATTTTACAGATGTTATATTTGACAGTGTTGTAGTCTTAACCAGCTGATTCTTATAGGCAGCCCCGGACACTTGTTTAATATGCATGTTATGTTTTCTAATTTATTTGTGCTTCTTATTATTATAATTCTTGTCCTCTGTTGGCTTGGGTTCATCGTCACCTTGGTCTTTTTTTTTCCCGTATGTGCGAATGGAATGCTTTGGTTAATATGAAATTCTGAAATCCAAAAACCTGACCTTTGGTATTTTTGAGGCCACCACAGACGGTACCACGCAGTGTCTTTGTCCCCAGCGTTTTCTGAACTGTCTCTTGCATTCACTGTGTTGTGTGTGATAAAGATGGGTGACCAGTAAGTTTCCTCCCCCGTCGCGTCCTGTGTGGACTCATCTTTTGGTTGTGTGATGCTTTGTCTTTATGATGGTCTCACAGGTGCCTGGGAGGGACATTTGGAGAGTTGGAACATCGGACCTGAAAATAGATGTCCTCCTGCCTTTGCTGGGAAATGCATGCAGCTGGAACACACTCTTTAAAAACACAAAGCCAGTCTGTTCTGCACATTTTTTTTTTAAAGATTTATTTGTTTATTATGTATACACCAGAAGAGGGCACCAGATCTCATTACAGATGGTTGTGAGCCACCATGTGGTTGCTGGGAATTGAACTCAGGACCTCTGGAAGAACAGTCAGTGCTCTTAACCTCTAAGCCATTTCTCCAGCCCCCTGTTCTGCACATTTTAAGTGACACCTCAGTGGTGTTACAACTGGTTTTGGAGAAGCCAAAGAACGTGCGTGCGTGCGTGCGTGTGCGTGCGTGCGTGCGTGCGCGTGCGTGCGTGCGTGCGTGTGTGTGTGTGTGTGTGTGTGTGTGTGTGTGTGTGTGTGTGTGTGTTGCTGCTATCTTTCCACAACCATGGGTCCTAGGGATTGAATTCAGGCTGTCAGAATTGGCCGCAAGCGCCTTTGCCCGCTGAGCCACCTTGCTGGCCCTTTTCCCTGTTTATGATTTTCTAATTCATCTTCCTTGTGGAACATGAGAGCTAACTTCTCATACTAAGTAGTATCTTGTCATTTAATTCTTGTTTTACTATTGTTTTTCTTGTATATATTTTCTTTTTTTTTTTTTTTTTTTTTAAAGATTTATTTATTCATTATGTATACAGAAGAGAGTGCCAGATCTCATTACAGATGGTTTGTGAGCCACCATGTGGTTGCTGGGAATTGAACTCAGGACCTCTGGAAGAGCAGTCTGTGCTCTTAACCTCTGAGCCATCTCTCCAGCCCCCTCTTGTATATATTTTCATCCATTCTGTTTGATGCATTTAGACTTTTATTGTATTTTTTTATTATACCAAATAATAGTATTCAGTTCAGAAAACAAACCATGAAGTGCCAGATTCAGATCATCCAGAACCTCGATGATGGGGAAATTTTGGTGGATAATTCTTGCAACTTTTTAATGTGTAGGTCTTTAATTTCATTAAAATTTTTATTTTAAGTGCCCTCGGAGGTGAGAAGGAGGTGTCAGATCACCTGAAACCAGAATTACAGAGGGTTGTGAGCTGCCATGTGGGTGCTGGGATCAAACCTGGGTCCTCTGAAAGAGCAGCCAGTGATCTTAACCACTGATCCATCTCTCTAGCCCCAATATTTTTAATATGCTGTCAGGAAATTTTTATTTGCTGCCTTTTAACTAGTATTTTAACACTTTCCCTGTAATTTTTAAGAGTGTCAATTTAGTTACTTATTTATTTATATTTTCAGACAGGGCCTCACTGTGAAGCCCTAGGTGGCCTTGAACTCACAGAGATCCACCTGCCTCTGCTCCCAAGTACTGGAATTAGAGGTGTGTCTTAGGGTTTCTACTGCTGTGATGAAGCTTCATGGCCAAAGCGAGTCAGAGGAAAAGGTTTGTCTGGCTTATACTTCCACACTGTAGTCCATTTTTTGTTTTTGTTTTGTTTTTCCTGAGACAGGGTATCACTGTGTAGTCCTGGCTGTCCTGAAACTCTCTGTAGACCAGGATGGCCTCCAATTCACAGAGATCTGCCTGCCTCTGCCTCCCGAGTCCTGGGATTAAAGGTGTGCGCCACCACCTCCCAGTAGTCTGTCACTGAAGGAAGTCAGGACAGGAACTCAAACAGGGCAGGAACCTGGAGACAGAAGCTGATGCCGAGGCCATGGAGGAGTGCTGCTTACTGGCTTGCTCAGCCTGCTTTCTTATGGAACCTAGGATCACCAGCCCAAGGATGACACCACCCACAATGGACTGGGCCCTCCCCCATCTATCGCTAATTAAGAAAATGTCCTACAGGTTTGCCTGCAGCCAGACCTTATGGAGGTGTTCTCTCAGTGGAGGCTCCCTCCTCTCTGATGACTCTAACCTGTGTCAAGTTGACATAAAAGCAGCCCGCACAAGGTGTGTCCTACCTACCATGCCTGGCTGAGAGGGTCTCTTAAATATTCTTACTTGAATTTACTAATTTTTCATTTATGATTGGGCATATCAGTTGATTTCTAAGATTTTACTGTTGTAAATATATTCATATTATACATAATATACATATCATACTATGACTCTCACCCAGTGCATACAGATCGGTTCCCTTTTTATTCTTCAGAAGTGATGATCAGAACTGGATGCTGACTGGTCTAAAGAATATGAACAAGAGGCTGGAGAGATGGCTCAGAGGTTACCAATGCTTGTTGCTCTTCCGGAAGACCTGAGTTCAGTCCCTGCTCACAACCCCTTCTAACTCCAGCTTCCTCTTCCGGCCTCCACAGGCACCTGAGCATCCAGAAAAATAAAAAGAAATCTTAAAAAGAATATGAACAAGTTGAATGTAGTGATACAAATCTGTCACTCTAGCTACTGTCCAGGCTGAGGCAGGAGGATTGTTACGAGTTCCAAGCCAGCCAGAGACCCTGTCTCAAAAAAGAATATGGAGAGCCGAAGCCTCTTGATACTCGGCCGACTTGCTCTTTATGACAGCTGTGTCCCCGACACCAGGCTCAGCAAGGCTCACAGCAGCCTCGCACCAGCCCCGAGGATGAAATAACAGCCCGGTGCACACTGCGTCCTCAGCCTCCTTATCTCTTGTCGTGTTTTCTCATTTAAGCTCTAGCGCCCTGGCGGTAAGGCAGCTGGCCCTGTCTGCCTGATCAAGTGTGATTGCAGAACCTCTCTGCACCCGCTTCTGTCTGCAAAGCCTTTGCTACTCTGATGGGGTGCGGGCCCCCTGCATCTTGTTTAATCAGCTCTGGAACGGTGTCTGCACCCAGGAGACCGTGGCTGCCTTTTTTCATTATGAATGTTCCATCCAGGCTGGCAGCTCTCGAGGTCCTTTGTTCTTCCTCTGTTTCATTCTTCCTTCACCTCTTTTACACTCTTCCTTTTGATGGTCTGCTCTGCTTCATTGATTATGACTTAGAAGATAAAAATCTTCATTTTCATCGTATTAGTGGCTTCTGGAGCCAGGCATAGTGGCAAACGCATTTAATCCCAGCACTCAGGACAAAGAGGCAGATGGATCTATGTGAGTTCAAGCCCAGCCTGGTCTACAAAGGAGTTCCAGGAAAGCCAGGACTACACATGAGACCCTGTCTCAAATCACACACACACACATATACACACACACACACACACACACACACACACACACACACACACATCTCTGTAAACATCCTCAATCCTATTTTTTCTTAGGTCATTAAAAGCATCTCCTGTTCACTTTGGGGATGAGGGAATTCTGAGATGGGAAGATGTAGTTTCAGTACTTTGACTTAATCTGACCATTGAAATGACTCAGCTTGGCAAGGAACTTACTACCAAACCTAATGACCTGACTTCAATCCTGGGGACCCACATGGTGGAGGGCAAGAACAGACTTCCACAGGTTCTCCTCTGACCTCCATACATGCATCGTGGCACAAACACACATGCACACACACACACACACACACGAATACATAAATAAATAAGGGAACAATTAGTGGACCTTTCTCTGTGGCTTGAGCCTGGATGTTAGGGGAGATTCTCCATCGATTGCTGTCCACAGAGTCACATGGCAAATCGAATGCTCTGCAGGGCTCTGGGCAGCTCCCAGTGACCTGCAAATGGCTTGTCACAGGTGCATGTACAACAGCCCCTCTGGCCCTTCACTGAGGAGCTGCTCTTGGCTGAGGAGAAAAGGGTAATGTCTCCATTGTCCCCTCTCCACCAGAAGGTGGCCTGTCTTTGGAATTCCCATTTACTGAGTTCACTGAGTGCCCTGTCAGTTCCTGGTCTGATTGTTGTGAACCCCAAGTCCTGTCTTGCTCAGAGCCTTTCCAGCAGTCTTTTTCTGGAGGGTTATTTATTTTTTAAAACCATGTTTGGAGATATTCAATGGTCAGAGTCCATTGCTCTAGCCCATGGGTGGCATCGGCTTGTTAGAAAGACAGCCAGGCGCTGCCTGCACCTCAGGATAGGATGTCTTCTCCACCAGGGTCTGCCCACAGTGGCTCCAAGCCAGGCCTCGGGACAGAATGTCCACCTTCGTATACCCTCCCCTGCACCACCCCCCCACGCCTTGTTCCTCAGCCTCTCTGTCTTCCAGCCATGCTTTCCAATGTGTAATTATTGCTAATTAATTCTCAGTCAGAGTGATGGATAGTTTAATTTGCTTTCCTTGAGAGCCTTGTTTTCCTCTGCTTTGCCAGGGACTGGGCAGAGTTCCAGTGTACAGGGGGAGGGGTCACTCCAGAGGATGAAGTCTCAGCGGCTGAGTCCCAGCACCTCTCCCCCACCCGCCCTCCCCAGCGGTGGATACCACCGCACCCCTGTTGACCCTAAGAAGCCAAGTTTCTCCCCTCTTCTCTGCAACCTTCTGCAGAGGCAGGAATCGCAATGAGGGACCTCAGTACTGAAGTCTTGCCAGAAGGAGAGGCTCTGCTGCACACCGTACAGCGTCCTCTTCTCTCCAGAGCTTGCTGCTCCTCATCCTGTGCACCTATCCACCTCTCCGCTACCCCTACTATTGTGCCCTCACTTCTGAGCACAGGCCTCAGAGGAGTTCTTTGCACTGATTCTCTTCAGTTAGTTGTCTAAACAGCAATATGAAGACTCGGGGCACAAAGAATCTTTTTTTTTTTTTTTTTTGGTTTTTCGAGACAGGGTTTCTCCGTGTAGTTTTGGTGCCTGTCCTGGAACTCACTCTGTAGACCAGGCTGGCCTCGAACTCACAGAGATCCGCCTGGCTCTGCCTCCCGAGTGCTGGGATTAAAGGTGTGCGCCACCACCGCCCAGCTTAAGAATTCTTGTAGAAGAAAGAATGGAGCAGAGTCCAGGAGGCCCTCTTTCCTGGTGCTTTCTCTCTGTTGCAGCAACAGAAACGCCACTCAGTGATTGCTGGTGTTATTACTGTCATCACCACCATTATCATCACCAACACTACCATCACCACCACCAGCATCACCATTAACACCATCACCGCTACCACCATCAACCTCATCACCACCACCATCACCATCATAATTGTCATCGCCAACACCTCCATTGCTGTCTTCACCATCATCACCATCATCACCATCACCTCCATTGCTGTCATCACCATCACCGTCATCACCATCACCAACACCTCCATTGCTGTCATCAACCATCACCGTCATCACCATCACCAACACCTCCATTGCTGTCTTCATCATCATCACCATCACCTCCATTGTTGTCTTCACCATCATCACCATCATCACCATCACCAGCACCTCCATTGCTGTCTTCACCATCAACATTGCTATCATCAGTTCACCAACACCATTGCCAATGTTATCACCACTGTCAACACGGCTGCCACCTTTACCACAGCAGCTACAGTTCACTGTCTGTCATGTGATGGGCACTGTGCCACGCATCTTATAAACTCATCTGGTCCCTGATGGGTAAAATGGGAGACAGCGCCGCCACTGGCTGGGCTTGGAGAGGTAATCCAAATGAAGCCGGAGGTCCCGCCTTGGCCTCTGAATCTGGGGGCCCTGCTTTGGATGCTCCGCAGTCTCTAAGATGCAGGGGGCAGTGCAGAGCTCCACACCACAAAGCAGAGACGCTAGCCCGAGGTGTCCCCAGCCCCTGTGCCAGCCCACATCCAGGTTCTCTCCCAATGCCCCCAGGTGTATGAAGGTGGGAGCAACGTGGACCAGTTTGTGACCCGCTTCCTTCTGAAGGAGACAGCCAATCAGATCCAGTCGCTGCTCAGCTCCGTGGAAAGTGCTGTGGAAGCCATTGAGGAACAGACCAGCCAGATCCGGTACGTCAGCAGGACGTATGGGGGTACTCAGAGCAGCCTGACCCTTTGTATACCCCAAATCTTGGTGACCTTGGTCAAGTGGCTGCACCTCTCTTGTATCCGCCACCCCAACATCTCCAACTGCAATCTGAGGACACTTAGGACCTAGTACCTGAGTCGTGAGACTTACGTGGGACAGAACACGTTTAGGAGAATGGCTAGTGTAGGACATGCACTCCTGGGACCCATAGTTCTCCTTGTTCCCACAACACTGGCCTGCTGCCTGGCCCACTTTGAAACAGCAGAAACCAGTTTGGAAAGTGTTATCTGGCTGCAGGATGGGGACACAAATGCCACATGCCAGAAGTGGAGTATCCAGAGGGAAGTGTGTTCTTGCCAGGAACCCTGTGGATCCCCGAGGGCTCCCTTCTTTGTTACCTGGAGAGCTGTAGGGATGGAGGGAGCTACTGAAGGCAGGGTAGGACCCAGATGATGCTGAAGGAGATTCTGGAGAGGGATGAAGTTCAAGGTCAAGGGTGTTGCTCATTTGGTCTCTGGGTACGCAGGCAAACGCCTGGGCGTTTCTCATGGGTACCGTGAATGCTGTGTGCCTAGTACCTAGACAGGGACATTTTAGTCTTTTCAGCTAAGAAGGGCCTGTTCAGCCTGAAGCCCACCCACATGCTGCCTATAGCTAGCTGAGCAAACACCTGTCTGTTCAGAGCAGTAAATGGGACCCACCCACAGTTGGCAGCTGCCAGGGAGCCCATACCCATGGGCTATCCAGTCTTGGCTTTATCTGTGTACAACTTCAGGGTGCCTGGCAGAGGGGCACAGTGTGGCCAGGATGTCCTTTTGCTGTGGGGTGAGGTTTGAGTGGGTGTCCCTTGGTCGGTGAGAACCTCAATCAGATCGGGCCGTGAGGGGTTCTTAAATGACACTGTTACCAAATGTGTTTGCCGTCAGCACTTGAAAGGGCAGTTCATGACTCTGCACATGTGGGCAGCCTGGCGATTCTGAGTCCCCAGTGTCAACAGCCACCATTCTGGGAACATACAGTTTTCCCTTTATTGATTTATTATTATCATCTTAATCAAACTGCCCCCTTTTTCTCCTGCTGCAGGCAGAGAGCAGCCTTGGGCAATTTTCCTGGCTGCCTTCCTACGCTCTGTGGTTCCATCCATGGTGCCACCCGCCGGCCCCCACCTGGGAGGGGATAACTCCGAGATGTCAGTGGAAGGAGTGGGTGGTGTGTCTTGATGGGAAATCTGTTCCATGCCCACAGACACCTCAAACTGCCCCGCATCTAAACACTTTTGGCTCCAGGCCCTGAGTTCCCTCGCGCTACCCTGTGTCCCCACCCTGGAGCAGTCCCCAGGGGTGCTGTGTTCCAGGAGAAGCTGCTATCCAGACCCTGTTGCTTGAGGGGCCTCCCACTCAGCTCTTCATGGTCTGAGGGACACACTGAATTTGTTACTGGTGTGTAGAGATGTGTGACTGACAGCTCAAAGCCTCCGCTAACCTTGTCTCGATAGGGGAGCTGAGCCTGCTTCCTCAACACAGGAGAAAGACTTGCTAAGCTTTCAGGGGTCAGGGATGGGGGGTTGTCAGCCACGCACCCTCTTGACTGGTATGTCTGTAGTCAGTTTTGCAAGCCCAACTTTGTGCATAAGGCATTGGCTGTTCACCCTGCATTTTGGGGGGAACCCTGCTGGGTGCCTGTCGCTGTGCTGGGGGGTGAAGGGTGCCAGGTGAGTTGTGTCCATGGGGGAAGGAGATATGGGGTCAAGAGATGGAGTCTGGCTCAGGCCAGGCTCAGAGTATTTTCTTGCTGTCTTGTTGGGGGTGAGGTGTCTCACTGGCAAAAATCCAGGTCTTCCACCCCAGAAATCACTCCACAGCACAGTGGCCTCTACTGAGGCAGGGAGGGAGGAAGATACACTGTGTATCCCCAGCCTGGGCTCAGCCATACTGGCTGGAAACTATAAGCTAAGAGGTCAGCCAGATAGGTTCCTGGCCCAGCCTTACGCCAGCCATGGAAATGAGCCTATGGAGCATAAGGCCTGGCCTCTGGAGTTCTGACACAGAGCTATGGCCCCCTGCTGACCAAATGGCCTTGGCCAAGTCACCTGCCTCATGGGTCTTGTTTCTTCCTCTGTGAAAATGAAGGCCACTCTGACCATCCTGCAGATGTGGGCCCGCAGGGCAGGTCTGTGCATATTTCAGGACATAGTCAGGGCTTCATAAGTGCATGGTGAAGGTCGTAGACATGGCCATGGTCCTACAGCTGCCCTCATCAACACCTTGTTTCTCCTCTGCATACTGCAGACAGGACCACTGCAGACCCAGCCACGGCATCACCGAGAGCCACTATGGAGGCCCAAGTCCTCCCTACATCCCCAACCACAAGCTCATGGCCCCGGAGCCCGGGAAGAGCC
This sequence comes from Peromyscus melanophrys, assembly GCA_902168415.1. Lineage (NCBI taxonomy): Eukaryota > Metazoa > Chordata > Mammalia > Rodentia > Cricetidae > Peromyscus > Peromyscus melanophrys. The sequence goes on from CABHPR010119776.1 coordinate 11,236, forward strand.
TGCCTGTGGGTAAGAGAGCGTCAGTGGGCACTGCCCTCTAAGGGGACCCAAGGAATCTGCACTAGGTTCTAGCCTGGGGTTGGGGCTCTGCCCCCTCAAGATAGTCCTGCCTACCACCAGCGTCTCTTTCTTTCTCAGCCACAGGGGAGCCAAAGGAGGAGGGGCTGGAGGGCCAGATTAGCCGGTTGGCAGAGCTGATTGGGAGACTGGAGAGCAAGGTAGGCCGGCCCCACCCATTTCACCTTTCTCCCAGCCCTGTCTAAATTAGAGTTTGTGGGGAGGTTGAGGTCAGGACAGAGGCACCCTGGTGGGTTGGAGGTTTAGAGAGCTGGACTGAGGTCATGGTCCTGCCTCTGGGAGGGCAGGCAGCCTTCCAGGTGCAGAGAGTAATCAGTAGAGATGTGTGATTGACAGCTCAAATGTCCTCAAAGCTGTGGGCATTTCCAAGAAGAAAGCCAGCTCCAAGACCAGAGGCAAAAAGCAGGTGTGAGTGGGGAGCCAGCGATGGTTCAAGGCAGGTTCCAAACAGAATGCTGACAACGCAATACAGTCCGGAAGTGTGGAGCAGTCCAGCCTTTACAGGGACCTTTCTAGGGACAGTGCGTAACTCGAAGTACTCCTAAGGGGGCTTACAGATGGGTGGGCTCAGGTGTTCCTCTGTTGGAGCTGGGTTTCTGCTGTTTGGCTTCGAGTCAGTGGCGTACCCTCTCTGAGCCTGAAATTCTCGGATGACCGAGGAGATGTGCAGGAGACCAGTGTTCTTCACCAAGGCGCAGGTGGCTCAGGTCAGAGTCTGCTGTCCCAGTTAGCATCTAACCTTAGCCATGTTAGCGCTGCTAGTCATCCTTTACCAAATTCCCCCACACATGTGCGCAGGACTCCCACGCACATGCCTACACCGAGTGACAGGTGTCTCAGAGCCCTGGGATTGAGGTAACATTTCTTCTGTTTTTCTATATTTCTTTTGCAAGGATCTCTGGCACTTAGCTGGGTTGGGGGCTTTGTTCTGAGGGACTCGGGCGTGGGCGTGAAGCAGGGGCCTTCTCACTGGGAAGCAGTCTGACAGGAGGAAAGGCTGTTGGTGGCTCAGTTGCGGGACTGTCCCCCTCCCACGCCCCTTTTAAGCCTGCTGCCCTGCCTGGGGTGAGAGCAGCACGGTGGGGACCTTGTGCCCGGTTGTCATAACAACTCAGTGGGGGCCCCAGGAGGGAGGCTCTTTGAAGCTTATTTTTAGTACCCCGGTCGCCCTAACAACCAGGCTTGCTGGTAACCAGGAGCACCTAGGCATCCTGGAGATGGTGGGGCGGGGTCCCCCAAGGTCTCTGATTGGCCTAAGCCACTAGTATGGACAGATTCAAGCCAGCTTCAGGCTCGGGGGAGCCCCCAGCTGGCCAAGCAATGCCTCCAACTATGCCTGGAGGGCAGGGAGGATGGGGGTGCTGGGTGGTAGGTCTGGGTACTGCTGGGCTCGCCATCTGACTGTGCAGAGGCCAGAAGGCTCCTGGTGGAGCCCCAGCCCTTCAGGAGCTGCCCATGTGCAAGCTTGGACCTGGGAACACATCTTACCCACTGGGCACTTTCTTGAGATGTGTGGGCAAGAGGTCAGTGGAGGCTGGAGGTGTGATTCAGAGGCAGGCCCTCGGTTCAAACATTTGAGAACCCCCCCCCCCCCCCCCCCCGCCGCCGCCCACCCGCCGCTGTTTTCTTCAACAGTGAATGCGCCTCTTGCGTGCTTGTGTGTGTGTGGTTGGCACCTCCTGCCTTCCGGCAGGGCAGACAGGCACGGAGGCTGGGATTGTGGGGTACCCACATTGAAGAAAGAATGGATTTCTGTCAGATGGGGATGAGACATGGGTTTAAACCCAGGCCCTAATGCATTGGGGGAAGCTTTAGAGCCCTGGGTTCTGTGCTGTGTGTGACGTAGTGATGACCGAACACACATGTGCACTTGGCCCCCCGTCTTGGGTGCCAGGCACTGGTGACCCACAGAGCTGGCGTGGCTTCTGCATTCCTGAATCACACAGCAGGCCGCAGCTGGCTCAGAGAGGCTCGGAAATGAGATGTATATAGAAAGTTTTCGGTTCAGGGCTTTGGGGGAGCATTGTGCAGGCCACCCCATGCAGACCATGGGTTCATGGGGAACCCAAGGTCACTGCTATGGGTGAGGTAAGGAAGTTACGGGTTTTAGGGCTCTCATGAAATCTTGGTAAAAACGGTATCCTGATTTGGGGCCGGCCCCCTGAGTGCCTGTTACTGTCTATGAGTTCCCTGCCCCAGCCACACAAGTTTCTTGGGGGCCCATCTTGGTCTCTGAGCCTCCCAGTGCTTCAGAGACCTGGGCCACAAGGAGCTCTCTGCCGTTTCCCTGACTCTCTGGCTTCAGGGTCCTCCTTGATGTGCTCTATAGGAGCTAAGCAGCCTTGTCCACGAGGCGTGGCCCTGGGAGCCACGCATCCAGCCTGGGAGATCTCAGAGCCCCTGGCACATTGGGACAGGGGCTGTAACTCTGGGGGTCCCAGGTACCCCGTGCCCTGGGTGGGGCCTTGGGAGCCTCCCTGGAGGTGGCCTGCATCATTGGCACCACTGTGTTTTGTTCTAGACCCTCTGGTTTGACCTGCAGCAACGCCTCTCAGATGAAGAAGGCACGGACATGGTGAGGCCCTCTCCGCCCCTCCTCTGCCCTGTCTCTCCAGCCCTCTGAGGAGTGTCATACAGCTCCATGTCTCTGGCCACCCTTCTCTGCCCTCCCCTCCACAAGGGGCATGATGAGCCGAGGCTCTGGGACTCTGGTAAAAAAACATCTGGCCTGGAGCAGAGCAAGCATCTGGCCCACTCTGTCAGAAAGGCAGCCTGCTGGTTACCAGCTGTGTCTCTGGATGGGGCTCCCTGCAGCGTCCCTCCTGCCATGTTTGTGGGGACCCCTTGGGAGTTTACCCATTTGGCCTGGTCCTCCTTTAGCTGATTTGCACACGTAAGAATGAAGAGCATGGTGGTTTTATTTTGACCCTAATGTCTTGACCCCTCAGAAACAAGGCATGGGTTGCTGGGACTTGGACTGTGTCTCCATGGCTGGGGAAGGGCCTGGCACACATGTTCACTCCTACTTTGGCCCACAGCACCTGCAGTTGGTCCGGCAAGAAATGGCCGTGTGCCCTGAGCAGCTGAGTGAATTCTTGGACTCCTTGCGACAGTATCTCCGGGGCACGGCTGGAGAAAGGAACTGTTTCCAGTAAGTGACAAAGCTTTCTGTGGAGCTTGTGGGGGTGGTGACCAGGGCTTCTGGCTGGCAGTGGGATGGGGACCCGGCAGAGCCAGCCCTCCCCTAGGGGAGGCACATGACAGGGAAGCTAAGTGAGGCTCAGCCTCATTCCAGCTGTAGGAGGTGGTGGGTGAGTTCACCCCCAAGCTTAGGCTTACTCATCTATCAAGCAGATAGTGTGTTGGGAGGATAAATAGAATAAAGTGCCAGGCCGAGGCCATTCTGGTTCATTCTCCACTCACCCAGAGTGACCACTGTTACATAACACAGAGCCTAACTCAAGTCAGTGACTGCTTGATTAAGGGGAGAAGCTGAGTCTCCAGGAGTGGGGGAGGTCTTCCAGAATGCAGGTCGCTGGCTCCCGCCCACTCCTGTCCTGCCAACCCTGGGTAGCTCAGCAAGGTGAAGCAGATGAGTGTGGCCACCAGTGAGGGTCTGCACATAGCCAGTACGGAGAGAGGGTGATGGTGGTTTGGCTGGACAGAGTGATAAGGAAATAGTCTAAGGAGGGGCACCAGAAGCTGTGTGTTGGGATGGCATCATCAGGAACCAGGCTGGTCCTGTCTTCTATGTGAAGATAGGCTGAGGGCTGCAGGGAGAAACCACACACTTCAATAAGGAGGAGAGCCCTGCTTTGGCTGAAGACAGAAGAGGAGATGGGAAGAGGGTAGGCAGGGGATGGCTGGGCCTTTGGCCTTCACAGTCTTGATAAAGGATCAACTCACCAATTGCATGAGAGAGGCCAGCGCACATAATCATGTTGGCTGTGGAAGTCATGTCGGCTTCTTGGTGCCTGCGGGTGTGCCGTGATACCTGTCTGGAGTCCCCAGTGAGGACAGGGCTCAGTGAGGTGCTGTACAGATGGTTTTTCTTTGCTGGGCTGGGGCTAAACCAAAACTCTTGTGGGTGCTGGGCACATGCCATCTGACCAGACACATCCCAGCCCTTGCCATGGTTCTTAAAGGAATAGAGAGGAGGGGAACGTCACCCTGGGGTCCGGGCACCCCCCTTATCCTCACCTGGGCCTTCCTGGTTCTGTTGCCCCTCCCACCCCAGTCCTTGAAGGACGGGACCTGTCACAGGATCTGTACATCTGTGCACAAGGCTTCATTCTATGTGTCCTTTGTACCCAAGCCTGCCCTGCTGTGACTTCCTGCCGGAAGTTCCCTCCTGAGAAGCCAGCAGCCAGGCAAAGATGACCTGGCTGACCGTCATCATCCTGTGGTAGCCACACTCCTATGGTCCCAGTTGTCCATGATAACCATGTGCCTAGAGAGAGACCAGAGCAGGCGCCTGCCCTGGCTTGCACAGGGCCATGGGCTAAGGCTGGCAGGCACCCCCATCCACTCATCAAGAGCCCTGAGGCTGGCACACAATGAACTAACAATGAGGCTCAGTCGCATTCTCTCACTTCTCTCATAAATGGCTTGACTTAGTTTTTTGTTTGTTTGTTTGTTTGTTTTTGTTTTTCGAGACAGGGTTTCGCTGTGTAGCTTTGCACCTTTTCCTGGAACTCACTCTGTAGCCCAGGTTGGCCTGGAACTCACAGAGATCCGCCTGCTTCTGCCTCCCAAGTCCTGGGATTAGAGGCGTGCGCCACCACTGCCCAGCTTTGACTTAGAATTTGCATAGCCTTCGCCCTAATGAGAGTCACCTCTTTGAGAGGCTCAGGTACACTTCTGCCACATGTGGGGTCCAGGAGGAGCTGGTGGGGACAGGGACAGAACTGAGTGGGCCCTTAATGCCACCAGAGCCCACAAGTTCATATCACTGCCCCAGTCACCAGCATCTGGCCCATCTGAAATGGAGTGACATCCCAGGTCATTCATTCAAGGGACTTGCCTGGGCTGCAGCTCATTCATCCCTGAGTTTCAGTGGCCTCTTGTCAGCTCAGGTCTGGGCTTCCTGCAGTTGTCTTAAGGCCCAAAAGAGACAGAGTGAGCAGGGCACAGGCTGTGTGCTTTGGTTTGAAAAGCAGGTGTTTTGTGTGTAAATGTGTGTGTGTGTGTGTGTGTGTGTGTGTGTGTGTGTGTGTGGTGTCTGTAGGTCAGAGGTCAGTCTTAGGTGTTGTTGTTCTTGAGGTGAGTGAGTACCCAGCTTCTGTGCATGCATGTGTGCATGTGTGTGTGCGCACGTGTGCATGCGTATGTGTGTGTGTGTGTGTGTGTGTGTGTGTGTGTGTGTGTGTATACACTAGGGGTTGGGAGTGGGGGGTGTTTGTGGAAGTCTGTCTTAGTGTTTCTATTGCTGTGATGAAACACCATGACCAAAAGCAACTTGGGGAGGAAAGGGTTTATTTCATTTGCATTTCATATCACAGTTCATCATAAAAGGAAGTCAGGTCAGGAACTCAATCAAGGCAGGAGCCTGGAGGCAGGGGCTGATGCAGAGGCCATGGAGGGGTGCTGCTTACTGGCTTGCTCTCTAGGGCTTTCCCAACCTGCTTTCTCATAGAAGCCATTGCCCAGGGATGACACCACCCAGTAGGCTCGGACCTCCCACATCAATTACTAAATAAGAAAACACCGTACAGGTTTGTCTAAGTCAGACCTTATGGAGGCATTTTCTCAACTGAGGCACTCTCCTTTCAGATGACTCTAGCTGTGTCAAGCTGACATACAAACTAACCAGCACAAAGTCAGAGGTCAGCATGCAGGAGATGGAACTCTTCTCCACTATGTCGGCCCTGGGAATCAAACTCAGCTCATCAGGCTATGTTTCGAGCACCTTTACCTGCTGAGCCATCTTATGGGTCTTAACATTGTTTTCTTGAGACAAGATCTTGACTTTTTTGGATTTTGGGGGTTGAACTTAGGTTTTCACAGTCATGGGCCGACTGAGCCATCACCCCAACCCCCAAAACCAGATGTTTTAAATCATCTAAAGTCCTGCTGTCATTGTGGGCCATGGTGCTGTGCCGGGTGGCCTTGTGGCTGCCCCTGGAGGCTTGCAGGGCCTGAGAGTGGGTTAAGCTGCGCTCTCTCCCGGGATATCCCTGGTGTCTCCAGCTCCCATTGTCCTGTGGAGGTTGAGACCGTGGTGTGCATCTGTGGGCACAGCCAGCCACAGCCAGCCACAGACATGCCTGTCACCTCCCTGCAGCATTGCCGCGGTGAGGATGGCAGACGGCCTCACCTTTGTCATCTATGAGTTCTGGGAGACGGAGGAAGAGTGGAAGAGGTTGGTACAGCCTTGTCCCTACCCCACGCCAGGGGGTGGGGCTATGGTAAGATGGAGCTGGCAGGCTCTATGTTCCTGTTCATTCACCCTGAGGACCTTTAGAGGAGAGGGTGGGGAGGATGGTGAAGAAAGAGCCTGGCTTCTGGTTGCAGAGGCGTCTCCATCTGGGCAAGCTTCCTTTCCTGGCTAGCTTGTGCCTTTCACCTGGAGGCAGCAGGGTTCTTAGTGAGACCCCTGACCCAGGCTCTCCATATGGCACCATGCATGTAGATCTCTGCCCTAAGGACTCAGTTTCCTAAAGTGCCCCCCCCCGGCCCCTGCCACCGCCACTCAGCACCTGCATTATCAGGTGCTGGGTCTGGATCCTGGCTGTGAGTAGAGCTGCCCGGTGCCTTGCGGCTGGCCACAGGGTACTGCGCTGGTTCAGAGCACAGCCCAGGCACTTCCCCCCCCCCCCTCAACATGGAGACACCGTACTGCAGAGGTTTCTAGTTCCTGTACAACACCAACACAGGGCAGACAGAGGGGGTCACTTTTGCCCCTGTCCTCCCCCACAGTGAATGCTCAGGGCTGTGAGATTGAGGACCTGGGTGCTGCAGGGAGAAGTGAGCACACAGGGCTGGCTCGCAGACACAGGCTCCAGCCCCCAGGGGCCGTGGCGCCATCATCTGCACAGGATTCAGCCCTTGCTCCGTCGCTCGGGGCTAGAGGTCTCATCTCGTTCCCATGGGCAGTCTAGCGCCAAAGGCCTTCCTGGATGGATGCTCACAAGGTCACAGCCCCTCCCCCAGACAGAGCCGGACTAGACCTGGGCCCACCCCTGAAGTTCCCCACACCCCTCCCCCGAGACATAGCCCTGGACTAATCCATGCTCCTGGCTTGCAGGCACCTGCAGAGTCCCGTGTGCAAGGCCTTCCGACATGTCAAGGTGGACACTCTGAGCCAGCCTGAGGCGCTCTCCCAGATCTCCGTGCCAGGTAGAGGGCCAGGGACAAAATGGCCACTCGAGGTGCCCCAGGTCTCTGAGCAGCACCAGCCACCTTGAAGGGTCCCAGACCTACAGGGACTTTTTACTCACTCACCACCAGGAATCCTGGTCCAGATGCATGCTCCTCACCCAAGGCTTGGTGCATGGACAGAGACAGGGTGAGGCCAAGGCGCCGGGGGGGTACATGTGGGGGCTCACACAAGAAGCTTAGGAAGTGTGTCTGCCCAGAGAGAACCTAAGACCTCCCACCCCCCACCCAGGGCCTGAGTGAGCAGCATAGGTTCGCAAAGCCTGGCCTGGAACTCTGCCCATGGTCTTCTATACCCACTCTACCCACTCCTGCCCACAGCCATCCCAGCCTCCATGGAAGGGGCCTTGATCCCCGTAAGCCCAGCCACTGACCACTACTTCTCTCTCTCCTGCTTCTAGCTGCCTGGTGCACTTCGGGCCGAGACTGACTCCCCCTGAGGCCATGTTAAGGAGCCTAGTGTCCCCCACTCTTGTAAAGGACAATACCCCTTTTCTAGAGACTTTGGTACACAGCTGTCTTTTCGTTATACTAATAGAAGGACGTGTACTTCCCCCTGCTGTGACACAGAGGAGGCCCCTCCCCTGGCATCCCACACCTGACTTGATCTGGCAGTGTACTGCTGGGGTGCTGGTGAGGCCAAGGTTAGCAGGGATGGCTTCCCAGGCCAGCCTTCAACCAACAGCTTCCCACCCCAGCCTGCCTCTGGCCTCCCTGGCTCCTAACGGTGGCGGAGGCCAAGCAGGACCCACCTCGGATGGATAGGCCTCTTTCTCTACTCCCCTCCTCCTTGAGGGCCCTCTACCTGGTAGGAGCTGTGACCCTGTAGTACCCAAAGTAGGCTTGGGTAGAGCCCAGGTCCCCAGCACCATGCTAGGCCCACAGCCACCAAATAAAGTCTGGTTAGGAACAATGTGTGTCGTGTCTCTGTCCCTTTCCCAGCTGCTGTCAGCTGGAGGAGGGAGACAGTTGGGGATGCCATCGTGGGCAGTACAGAGCCAGGGTGGCTCCTAAGCCAGCTCTCCCTGCGCCTCGGTGTTCCTACCTGTCAGTCGAGCGATGCTACGGGGTAGGTATCTTAACAAGTGAGTTTGGTGGCTCCTGGACTACCTCAAGTGTAGCAGCTCACAGGAAGTGCAGGGGCCAGGCTGTGTCATTCACAGTTTGACGGCACAGGGTACTAACAGAAGTCAACTAAGGAGGGCCAGGCACAGAGCCTCCATCCAGGCCATGGGGGACACAACTGCTTGTAACAGCTTGTATCAGGTGTGACCAAAAGGAGGCTATGAAGGGTGGCTGACCTTCAATGCCACCCTCCATAGATGGATCCTCAACCTAAATCTGAAGCTCCCGGCAACCAGAAGTGTCACCGGTATTGGTGAAATTATTAAGGCCACTCCACGTAGTTAAAAGGGAGGTTTATTTTGTGGGGTAACTTACAAGTGAAGGGATAGTTTACAGGGTCTGGGAAAGGTGTAGCACAGTCCAGCAGTGTTCTCTGGAGAACTCTGCTCAGTCTACCTCCAGCGTCCAGGGTCCAGGAACCAAGAGAGCCGGGGCGCATCCGGATCTTTGGTCACACCTGATACATGCTGTTACATTCCTTGGCCCTGCCTTGTAGGCGTGACAGTTACTGAAGCCTCAATGGGGGTTGGAACTTCCAGATCAAAGCTGGTAGCCCACTACACACCAGCACACTGGGACATAGAGCTGGCCTCCTGGGAGCCCAGGGCAGAAGCCACCATGTACCTTCCCTGCTCCCCTCCATTAGGGACTCTAGCAAAGAGTCTGCCCTTACAGTGCTGTTTGGAAGAACAGGTCTGGACATTCCACTCTGCTTCTCCCCTGGTCAGCAGGAAAAGATTGTCACAGAAGCCTCAGCCATCAAGGAAAGCAGCAGGTCTCCCTCTGACCAGGAAAGAATGGGAAGGAGAAGACAGGGCTCCACCTCTCAGGGGAGAGAGGCAGGACCACAACTGTGCCTCCTTCTGCCCCTGACTCCATCTGCCAGGAAAGTGTGTGTAGTGCCACCACCCACAGAAGCCCCTCCCCTCCCTTTTCTACCCCCTTGTGCCCCTGGAGCCTTGTGTCCCCTGATCCCTGGCAGGCCCCACCCTCCCCCGCGTGCAGCCCCGCCTCACACTCAGATACCAGCCACTCACAAACCACTCCTAGGGAGAGGGAAGCAGATTCTGGCTCTAACCAGAACGTCCCACAGCAGCCTCAGAGAATCAGGGATCTCATCCAGAACGTGGGCAGCAAGGCCACCCTGTGGTGGGTCAGGAATCACTTGTCTCTCTGCACCGGAAAGGCTCCGGCGGGCACCATCAGCCTGAGTAACTATCACCCTGCTGGCCCAAGGCTGCTCCTTCCCATTCAATTTAGCTGCTTCATAAGCAGGAGGCTGGTGCTTTGGGGTGTAGCTGAGGAGCCCCACTTGGCAGAGCATGGCACATCTCTTCCATTCACCACACTTTACCCAAGTTCTCTCCACAGCTGAGCGGCAGGCTTCAAGATCATCACTGTTGGAAGGGGTGGGGACAGGCTCTGAGGGCATGTCCCGCTATCAACTCTTCAGCTTCCACTTTATTTACACTCTAGCCAGGTACAGGATCAAAGAGCAGCAGGCACCACCACCCTGTATGCTCACCCATCCAGACATCCTGGTATGTCCAGGAGACACACAGACACAGAGAGGGAAGCTTACTCACCCAGGTCACACAGCATGGTAGTACCGTAAGAAGATCCAAGTATGGAGCCTACTACCCACAAACCTGTGCCTGGCCCCACACCACACAGCAGTAGCATCTGGGGAGGACAGCTCCAGAGTCCTGCTAATATCTGTGCCTGCTTCCTCAAACAGTTCACGACAGAGTAAGCATGTGACCCTGTGTGTTCTACTAGATATACACAGAAGACACTGAGATGGGCTGGGAGGATGCTCATTGGCTATGCAAGCATGAGGACCCGAGTTCAAATCCCCAGCACCCATGTAAAAAGCACGGCCAGGAATTCCTGTAACCCCAGCGCTGTGGAAGGAAGGGATGGGGGTGGTACAGAGACTGGCAGATGCTAGGAACTCACTGGCCAGCCAGGCAGCCTAGCTGGACACTGGAAGCCCTGCTCTGGCTTTACCCCAGACACAGCAGGCACACAGAGACAGGCCACTGAGACAAATGCCTGACACAGCGTTCATGGGGAGAACTCTAGGATCATTCAGCCGGCGACCAGATAAAACCCCATGTAGCCATCCTACAGCAGATGAACGCAGCGGTCCTGGGCCCCGGACCCATGGTGCCCCAGTTTTCTTTTCCATTGCAGTGATGATAAAACACTCTGACCAAAAGCAACTGGGAGAGGAAAGTATTTCTTTGGCTTACTCTTCCAAGTCACTAAGAGAAATCAAGGTAGGAACTCGAGGCAGAAAGCACAGAGGAAGGCTGCTTACCAGCTTGCTCAGCTAGCTTTCTTACAAAGCCCGGGACCGCCTGCCTAGGGAATGGTACCACCCACAGCCAGCTGGGCCCTCTCCATCAATTAGTAATCAAGACCGTTACTCACGGACCCGTCCACAGGCCAGTATTATCTAGGCAGTTCCTCCATGGAGGGTTCCCCTTCCCAGATGACTAACTTACATCAAGTTGACAAAAACCAGCCAGCACACACTGTCCCCATCAGAGCTGGCTTTGGTCCCTTGCATCCACAGTTTCCCATCCAGGATTCAGCTAACCACAGGCCAAATAAAAATCCTCAGTGCTGCTGACATGCTCTCTGGAGTCGGACCGCAGAGCTTGCCACATGTGTATGAGACATATCCTCTACCCTGTGTAACCATTCAGGTGGTTCTCTGTGTAGGGTAAAAGGGCCAGCCAAAGAAGCTCATCCCGGCTCTGAAACCAGAGCTAGAGAAAGAAACACAGTTTGGCCCTGAAACCGGAGCCAACTCTGCCCCTGACCGACTAAACCAACCAGTCCCTGAGCAGGAAGACTAACCAATGCCTGAGCAGAAAAATCTTCTCTCTAGAGAAGCTCCGCCCCTAAGAAGCCTATATAAGGCCCCTCTGCCGGTTCAGGTGTGGGCTGTCCTTTTCCACCCTGGCACAGGCAGCCACTCTCCTGGATGCTTCCTTCCCAAATAAATCTTTCTTAAAAGAGTTTTGGGTGTGCCGGGCAGTGGTGGCGCACACCTTTAATCCCAGCACGCGGGAGGCAGAGGCAGGCAGGTCTCTGTGAGTTCAAGGCCAGCCTGGTCCACAGAGTGAGTTCCAGGACAGGCTCCAAAGCTACACAGAGAAACCCTGTCTCGAAAAACCAAAAAAAAAAAAAGAGTTTTCTTCTTTCCCCATGTGGAACAGAGGAATCTTTGCTGAGACATTCCCTTAGAGGGGCGGAGCAGAAAAAGTAACAACATGTCATAGCCTGAGGAGATTGCTACATTTCTGCAGGGGTTTCCCCTTTAGCAGAGTGAAGCAGAAGAAGTAACATCTTTGGCCTGAGAAGAAACATACCTCTGCTAGGACGTTCCCTTAGGGGAACAGAGCAGAAGTGGATACCTCTGCTGGGAAGCCCCCTTAATTGGGGGGCGGGGGGGCCGCAGAGCAGAGCTCTGCTGTAACGGCTCTCTCAGGAACAGGATTGCTACATCCTGCGGGGAGACCATCCCCCACCACACCCCAGCTTCAGGTATGGCCTGACTTCCCAACAAGTCAGGATACCTTTCTCCTCACAGCTGTAGGTATCCAGGATACCTCCCTTCACAACTGTAGGTACAGCCTGACTTCCTGACCAGTCAGGATACCTTTCCCTCCAGAGCTGTAACACTCGCACTCTGCTGGCGATAATCTAAAAAGGCGGTAAGTAACTGGTGGATGTGCATGGGTCATATTCTGTACAGTACCTTTTTATGTGAGAGACTCCCTGTCTATGGACATACAGAAGGAAGAACAGCTACATTCCATCACAATGAAGGGTACGGACACCTGCTACATCACAGATGAGCCTGGAAAACACTGCAAAAGTCAAGGACACCAGACACATGTGCCCACATATTGTACAATCCACAGGCAGGTTGACAGATTGTGGCTGATGAAGAGAACGCTCACAGAGTAGAGGAACCCCAGGAGGAAATGGTGCTCTGGCACAGAACACATGCCAGATGCCCCAGAGTGGAGGCCTTGGAGTGACAGGTTCTGTCACAAGGTTCCTCAGGACCCTTTCAGCTCCCTGAGCTTACTGCCTGGCTCACTTGCCAGCTGCCTCGCTGCTGGGCCCTGTGCAGGAGGTGTGCAGGGCAATCCTGTTTGGATCCCGTGAGCCTGTGTCTTGGCCTCTCCTGAGGTGCAGGCAGCAGCCAAGGCTGCCCTGGCCTACAAAAAGTTCCCCTGGCACTCAGCGCCTCCAGAGTTTGTGATTCTCAGGCAGGGGCATCACGTCCTCTGCACATAATAGCAGTGGTGACACTGGGGGTGGGGGTGTCTCCACACTCAACCACAGCCGTCACCTCGGACAGGGAGCTAGCGACCTCTGCTCTGTGCTGAAGACCCTGTAAGACCTCAGTGGGTCTTTCAGCTGCCCTTAGCTCTGTCTCATTGGGGACAGTAGGGACTAAGAATGAGGGTAGAGAAGTGGAAAGGATGGGGGGGACTGGGAACGCCACTGACGGGAGCTTTTCTCTGCTTGTGACCTAAGGATGAGCAAGGTTCAGAGAGGGTGCACGCTTCACCAAGGCCACACAGCCTACAAGCCAAGCAGCAGGCTCACAAGCCAGAGCCTGGGCCCAAGGGTGCCTGCTGCACCCCTCCTGGAGCCAGCTGCTGTCCTAACCTGAAGGTCACTTAGAATTGAAGCAGGACACCCTCACTCCTCTCCCTCCCTCTAGGAGTTTGACATCAGAGTGTAGCATCCAGTGTGTGTCTCTCTAATTGCGGTGTCCTCTCATTATGCTATTTGTGATTTTCATCTGCTCCTGTTACAGGACTGAGATGGACACCCGTGTCCCAGGAGCAATATCCAGTCACCCTTCAGGAGTCCTCATCCTCCCTTCCTCATGCGCCCTCCTCTTGGGCAAGCCCTTACATCCGAGTTATTTCCCTTTTGCCCGCGACAACCAGGAAACTCATTGCTTCTTTACCATCTCAACCTCAGCTGGGTCCCCATGCCTTCCTTCATTCCAGCTGCTGGGGATAACCTTTATCACCTTTGACATCCACACAGAACACCTGTCATACAAAAACACCCGTGCGATCTTTCTGAGAAGCCAGATGTGAGAACAGGTGCCACCTCCCCGGTGCAGAGCCAATGGCTCAGCTCCAAGGCTGTCTGCTCCCAGCCTCCTTCACTCAAATGGTCTCACAGTGCCCAGCCCCAGCCCCCCTTTGCTGGGGTTCCAAACCTTCACAACGATTGGCTGTCTGTCTGGCCACTGCTTGCCCTGAAGAGCTAGGAAGTCCTCACTCTGCAGATCTTACTCTGGAAACCAACCCTTCTACGATGATCCCATGCCCGAGGCACGAGGCTATAGCAGGCCACAGGGGCTGGTTAGAGTGGGGGCAAAAGGTGTTCCCCTCTGGCTACTCCACAGTGCAGGACAGCAGAGAGGAGGGGGAAAGGGAATTCAGCCCCAAAGCTGTCTGATCTTATAAAAGATTCTGCAGGACAGGTAGGTGGCTCTGACTTCCCCTGCGTTAGTGGACTCCACTGTTAAACTTATGGGATGTGTGACTTCACACCAGGGCGCTGCCCTCTTGCCTCGCACGAGTGTTTTGTATGACAGGTGTTCTGTGTGGATGTCACACACACACACACACACACACACACACACACACACACACACACACACCATCTGCTGCAGCGTTTGCTTAGGCAAGACACAGAGGCCAAGAAAGGTTCTTGGGAACTTGGGGCAGGAACACAGGCATGAGGTAGGGTGAGGGCTCAAGGCTGTGGGAGTCTTTTGGAGGGGTCAAGGGGTGAATCTTTTTTGTTTGTTTTGTTTTTCAAGACAAGTTTTCTCTGGGTAGTCCTGGCTGTCCTGGAACTCACTCTGTAGACCAGGAGGCGAGTGCTAGGATTAAAGGCATGCACCGCCGCCGCCACCCTGCCAAGGGGTGAATCTTAAAGTGTAGTCTCTCAACTCTAAAACTTCACGCCTGTGAACAGGTGAGAAAACACAAAACCACAGACCAGTAACACCAACCTCCTGAGGTCCCAGACACAGTGCATGGCACAAATAAGAAGGGTCTGGCATAGAGATTCCACCAAAACAGAGAAGAGGGTCCTTCTCAGTGTACCAGGAAGTGCCTGGGCCCAAGGGACAGCCAGGTCTCCACCCTTCCCTTCCCTGACAGGGGTGGCTCCCCCACAAAGGAGGTAAGACCAAGGGGAGCCCCAGGGCAATCTGCCCGGCTCTTGGACTCTCTGGGTGCAGGGAGGTAACGGGAACAGGTGCTGCCCTGGGGTCCCTGGCTGCCCTGGAGTCCCTGGCTTCACATAAGCACAGAGGGGGGCTACCACCACCTGTCTTGAGCAGAAGCTCCCAGGGTATATTCTGGCTAGGGGACCAGTTAAAGAGTCCCCTGTGTCCTAACAGGACACCCTCCACTGTCCTCACTGGATGCCTTTCATTCCAGTACCCCACAGCCTCAGCCTCAGCCCCACCTCCCTATTCTGAGTTGAGCTGCATCTATACCAGAAAGCTAAGCTGAAGTATAACAAGCCCCCAGACCTTAGTGGGCCCCAGACCCTAGCACAACTGACGCCATGATGGAAGTACCACTCAGGCCATGGAACCCAGCACATAGGCAGCACTACCTGCCAAAATGAAAACATAGACCTACTCCATCAGAGTCCATAGTTCTACTAACCTTGCTTTTTGGCTTCTGTAGTTCTGCTTCTGGCTAACTGTTCTTCTAAACTGAAGTATGTCAACCCATGATGTGGGTTTTGTGCTTAAAAACTCACCCTAAGACAAGTTTTGGACTGCACTTGAGCCCTGAACACCCGATGTAGTCACTGGCTGGCTAGGAAAGTTCTGTTAGCTTGAACCTGTGTCTGAGTGGTCTTTTCTGGTGGATACCTCACAACAGAAGTCCCAATGTAGTCGCTCACTGGCTAGTAAAAGCCTTCTGTTGGCTTGAACCCATGTCCGAGTGGTCTTTTCTGGTGGATACCTCACAACAGAAGTCCTAGCTCCTGGGACCTTATCTGGATGTGGCTCTTGGCTCACTGTGGTGGTTTGAATAAGAATGGCTCCCATAGGCTCATGTTTGAATTATTGGTCCCAGTCAGTTGAGTTGTTCGGGAAGGATCATGAGATGTGGCCTTGTCAGAAGAGGTGTGTCACAGAGGCTGAGCTCCGAGGTTTCAAAAGCCACGCCAGTCCCAGTCAGCTCTCGTGTCTGTGCTTGTGGATAGGGTGTAAGCGCTCAGCCACGGCTCCTGAACCATGACCTCCTGCCTGCTGCCATGGTCCCCGACACAGTGGTCATGGACTCATCCTCTGTACTGACTGGTTTAGTGTGTCAACTTGACACATGGTAGCATCATCAGAGGAAGGAGCCTCCTTTGAGGAGATGCCTCTATGAGATCCAGCTGTGAGGTATTTTCTTACTTAGTGATCAGTGGGAGAGGACCCAGCCCATGGTGGGTGGTGCCATCCCTGGGCTGCTGGTCCTGGGTTCTATAAGAAGGTGGGCTGAGCAAACCATGGGAAGCACATCAGTAAGCAGCACCCCTCCATGGCCATTGCATCAGCTCCTGCCTCCAGGATCCTGCCCTGTTTGAGTTCCTGTCCTGACTTCCTTCAGAGATGAACAGCAATGCTGAAGTGTAAGCCAAATTAACCCTTTCCTCCCAGCTTGCATTTTGGTCATGGTCATTCATCACAATAAAAACCCTAAGACACCCTCTGAAACTGTAAGCAGGAAATAAACTTTCTTCTACAAGTTGCCTTGGTCTTGGTGTCTCTTAGGTCACTGTCTTGCTGCATCATAATATACAAATACCCTAGTCTCTGGTGTTTAATATTTGGTGCCCATAGCTGTGACCCTAATTTTAGCCTTTTATTTATGTTTATCAAAATCACATATTAATAAAGACATTGTAATAAAATATCTTATAAATGTCCCATAGCTTTATAGACTTAAATATTTTTAAAAGCTATTTCTTAAAAATATCCAGTGTTTTAATTTAAATTTTCTGTAAAACTCCAAAATTTCCTCTTAAAGAAGTTTAAAATCTCTCAACTGTGGCTCCTGCAATATCAAAATAAAGTACCTTTTTTATTTCAAAAGTGAAGATACAGAGTACAAACACAATCTGCACAAGGCAAAACCAAACTTCAACAGTGTAAACAATTCAATATCTAAAACCAATACCAACTGGGTGATTCTTACGTTACAAAGTTTGATTGCCAGCAAGGTGTATGTTCTTGTATATGAATGCATGGAGGTGCAGCTTTAATACCTCATTAAATAAGCATTGTTTTTAAGTCCTATCTTTCATAAACCATGTTTTCAAGACAGGACAGGAATTATCACACAAAACCCACCTAAACTCAAAAGTATCTTTGGAGAACTGTTGTCTCCTTGGTTGGCCACACCACGTGATTGCCCTTAATCAAGATGGAGGTGAAGCCA
This sequence comes from Peromyscus melanophrys, assembly GCA_902168415.1. Classification (NCBI taxonomy): domain Eukaryota; kingdom Metazoa; phylum Chordata; class Mammalia; order Rodentia; family Cricetidae; genus Peromyscus; species Peromyscus melanophrys. The sequence continues at coordinate 28,326 of CABHPR010119776.1, forward strand.
TAGAACATCTTTCCTCTGCAACCATAGCAAAGATGGCTGCCAGCCATGTAGCTGTCTAAGGATGGCGACAGGCCATGTGTTGCTTATATCCCCAAATGGAATCATGCCACATAGTTCCTTTAATATTACCTATGCACAGACTTTTAACTATCAACTCCCCTGTTACAAATTCTAAGTTTACTTTGTTACAAATATTACAGAACAAGCTAATAACCCCATTAACTGTTTTGCTTTGCTCTCTTTTCTCCCTGCCATAGCTCTTGACCCCGGACACAGACTTTAAAAGAATGTCTGGATCTGGGAAAGGGAGAGCCATAACCTAATTTTAGAGCCAAATTTTCAATAAAGTTAATATTATCCATACTCAAGTGACATTTGAATCCTTATTACATTAGATCCAGTGGCCAGAAGGCTCAAGAGATAAATTCTGAGTTCTGGGCCATCACTGGCTGCAATAGTGACAGCTGAGCTGTAACAAAGAAACACAAAACACAGTAAGCTCACACATTTGAGGGAGACCAGTCAGAAACAAACATGCAGTGGCCGTATTCATACATCCAAAACAGACAGACAAACTTCCTTTACCTCCGCCAGTGTGGTAGTGGTGGGGGGCACCTTTGTTGCTGCTGCTGCTGCTGAATCCAATTCCCTGCTGGCACAGTGATGCTGTAGTGGGGCTGACCACTGACTTCTGTACAGGGACCCCAGGTTTCTGGAAGTTGCCCAACAGCCCCAAGTCAGAACATATAATGACAGATGCATCCACAAGACAAGACACAGAGTCAAAGTGACAAGGTAAAACAGAGCCAAATGACAACAGAAAACACAGACAAGGACATTTAACAATTGGAGTTCTCTGCTTCAGAGGTCCACAGTTTGACTAAGAGAAATGTAACAGATAGGAGGCTGTTTCCACTGTCTCCTTGCACAACCCCTGGTCTGTGTGACATCCCTGCACTGGGCCTCTCCAGACTCTAGGTTTGGCCCCCAGTGTCCTGGAGCATCCTGGCTTTGTTGTGTAGTTCAGGTAACAGAACCCTGCTAATGAACACCCATGTGCTGGGCCTCTCTGAGACGTTTGAGCATATTGGCCCCTGGTGTCACTTGGGGGTGCTTTCATGGCAGGTCAGAAAAAAACAACAAAAAACTGGTGACTCTGGCTGAACCTCCCCAGAAATAACCAGTGGGCTGTGGGACATCTCCCTTTGCCCAGAACAGGGGTGCATAGACCTCATAAGGTCCTCCCTTCCCCAGATCAGGGTACCCTGGAACCAGAATCCAGAAACCAGGTAGAAAAGTGTCCTAGGAAGCTAAAAAGTCTTCTATGACTTACCAAAAATGCTTGATATCTCCTTTTCTGAGCCTGGCCATTCACTGCTGGGGTGGGAGGGAGGCAGAGTTTTGGATTAATATTCCAAAGTGTGCACCACCGGGGTGACCCACCAGCCTCAGAGTAAAAAGCAAGAGCGTGTGATGGGAAATGGTCTTTCTTATCTCACTGGGGCCTCCAAATGTTAATCCTGAGATTTGCAACTGTTAGCATTCAGACTCGCCCCTGGCCTGCCCAGCATCCTGACAATGTCATCCTAAGTAAAGTCCCCTTTAAGAAAAAAACCTTCCCTCTTCTCTCTCTTGCCATGAAATAGTGCGCAACTCCTCTTGTCCTTTCTTCCCTTTTCTCTTTCTCTTCTTCTTTTCTCAGTCCCCACCCACTTTCCCTCTCTCCTCTTCTCTCAAAAACTTTCCACATGGGTGCTGCATCTGCATAGTGTGAGTGACTTTCCTCCATGACCCCTTGGCTACCACCCACTGTGTCTTCATGGTGTGTCTACCTCACCCACCATGGGGCACCTTCACTCAAATCTGTGGAAACTTGGCAGGTTCTCCTTGCAGTTCCTCAATCTGAGGCATGCTGGGACCATGGACTGGACTCAGTTTACTTGCAACAGGCTCCGCTTCCAGCTCATCAATCACT
>CABHPR010119777.1:0-14139 GCA_902168415.1 Peromyscus melanophrys
GTTCTATTTCAGAAGGTCTTTTGATGTGGTGCTAAAACATCCAGAAGCCAAAAGACCTCACATACCCAGAATTGAAATATAGACACCTAGACTATTTTTTATTTTCCTTGAAACATGACTACGACCACCTCAAGACTGTCACAACCCATGTGAGCGGATTTAGATTTTATGCAGCCCACTGTAACCCTTGGACAGCATGATCATGGGAAGTGCCTGGCAGAGGCAAAAAATGATTCTTACGCAACGAATAATCTAGTTACCCAAAGGTTAGGAATGGCAACAACCACAGGCAATGAGCAAGAAATACCAAAACTTTCCTTCTTAGAGCTTACATTTTTTACCTGAAGAGTAAGTGAAATCTCTGAACTGTTAGAAGGATTTGATGGGCCCTTTGCATCTGTCCTTAACACTTAAAGCATCTGAAAAAATAGGATTACTCCTGGAAACGTGGACCTCCATCTCTCCAGCAATATTGCCTGGAAAACCAGGCATTAGAAAACACTCATTGTTGACCAGATGTTTTATATGGCAGTAGTTAGCACTACTCTCCACTTGGTGGCGCCCTGCATTACTTTACCTTAATCCATCCCTGGAGTCCCACGTCTCCCGTGGAATATATCCATTTTGTTCACCACCGTGTCTTTAAAGACCAGCAGAGCCTATGCCTAGCATATTACAGTAAATAATATTAATGATATGTCTAGTTATAGCCAGTGAAATCTCAGCTATTAGCTGAGACTCTTGATATTGGGGGAGGGGGTAAAGGGAGAATATTCAGACATGTTAAATTTAGTAAGGATTCTTTGAGTTTATATCATGTTCTGAGATTGGAAAGTGCTGATATTGTTTACTGGGTCTTTCTCAACTTGGCTTTCAAGACAAGCATGTATGACAAAGGTGTGGTATATACTGAGTCCTGAAGTATATATGGGATTTTTTTTTCTTCCAAGACCAGGTTCTCACTCTATAACTAGGCTAGCCTTGAACTTGAGATCCCCCTGCCTCAGCCTCCCAAGAGCTGGGATTACAGTTCTGTGCCATGATACTCAACTTAATGGGAACTATTTTTTATACAGGTACTCATAATGTCCACCAATTAGATGGGTTATCGAATAGTCCTATGAGGAAAAACAGAGAAAATGCTCCACTTAAAGATAATTTTGAATTAGAAGTACTTCAGATACAATACAAAGAACTTAAAGAAAAGGTATGTAACTTGTGAGGTTTCTTTCCTTGCATATTTGGTCTAGTGCTAAGAATTGAAGCTAGGACTTTACCTTTACACAGGCTATAAACAGAGACATTCTACTGCTAAGCTATACTTCCAGCCCTAACTTGTGCTATTTATAGCTAATTTATTCATTTAGTATTAAAAAGCGTTGTGTAAAATATATAAAAGTTTTAAAACAAGCATCTAGATTCATCCCCCTGAAGTGAAAGATTGGGGGAAGAATGCCTGAAATTTTATTTACTCTGTGTATGTATGTAAGCCTGGGTGAGTTTATGTGCACCACATGCATGCAGGTGCCATGATGGTGCTCCTCTGGAACCAGAATTACAACTGGTTGTGAGCCACCTGATGTGGGTACTGGGAAAAGAACCTGGGTCCCCTGCAAGAGCAGTGAGTGCTTTTAGCTGCTAAGCCATCCCTCTAGCCCCCATAACCATATCTTTATATGAGGAACACCTCATCATAGTGGTTGCTATTTCATTAGTTTTGTAAGCAATCAGAAATCTTTCATATGGCCACCTGTAGGGCCGCTCAGAAAACCAGGAATATAGCATGGAATTTTAGTTCTGTGGAGTGTGAGCATAGTGTTAAATCACAGCTGAAGAATCTGTATGTAAGTGGCAAGTGTGTTCTGAAACTGTTCATGCTGAATATCAGCTGGTTGGGCATAATTTACAGCTGAAGTCAATGGAAGAAGAAGTCCTAATTAAGAATGGAGAAATTAAAATTTTGCGTGACTCACTGCATCAGACAGAATCCGTTCTAGAAGAGCAGAGAAGATCACATTTCCTTCTTGAGCAAGAGAAGACTCAAGCACTCAGTGAGAAAGAAAAGGAGTTCTCTAAAAAGGTGACTCAGAACATTTGTTTTGCATGCTCTGGACAGTAGTTTTGCCTGTTCACTAAATTCCACTAGAAGCAATAACCAAGGCTGGGCGTGGTGGTGCATGCCTTTAATTGCAGGAGGCAGAGGCAGGTGGAGCTCTATGAGCTCTAGGTCTGTTTCGTCTACATCGTGAATTCCAGACCAGTTAAGGCTACATGGTGAGACAATGTCTCTAAAAAATAAAACAGAATAGAAGCAATAACCAGTGTTGCCTAGAAATAGTCAACCACCGTTTATCTTAATAAATGGCATGCACCTTTCTTCCAGGGTCTGCCTTTGGTTTGGAAAAGGACTAAGATGAAACTCTGCTTTGCTGTGGTTTGTTAGTCTTGGCAGGAATAAGTCACTAGCTTAGAATTTCTAGGAATAAGCTTGAATTAGGGTTCTTTGATAGATAAGCAATTCAGTTACTTGGCTTACCAAAAAGGAAATATATTAGCGTCATATCCAAGTCTAGGAAGACAGGGACGTACTGAGGCTTCAAATGACGTAAACCTTACCAGGATATGTTTTGATTCTCTGTTATAGACTTACTGCTCTCTTAGTAGTGTGTTCTGACTCCCAGGCTCATGTACATGCATTTCAAAACTCCAGAGCCCAGTTAAGACTTGGGCTTTCTCAGCCAGGCATGGTAAATACATGTTAGTAATGCTAGCACTTGGGAGGCTGGTACAACAGTGTTACCATAAGTCCAAGGCTAGCCTGGGCTACATGATGGGACTCTGTTTCAGAAAGAAAAAAAAAAAAAAGAAAAGAAAAGAAAAAAGACTGAGGTTCCCTCATCTCTAACTTAAGAGGTTTTGTTGTTTTTTGTTTTTTGTTTTTTGTTTTTTCCGTTTTTCAAGACAGGGTTTCTCTGTGTAGTTTTGGTGCCTGTCCTGGATCTCGCTCTGTAGACCAGGCTGGCCTCGAACTCACAGATATCCTCCTGGCTCTTCCTCCCAAGTGCTGAGATTAAAGGCATGCGCCACCACCGCCCGGCTCTAACTTAAGAATTTTAAAGATGCCCCTGAGTGGTATTAAGCCAGGTACCTGTTTCCAGACTAGTTCTAAAACCAAAGGATAACTATCATTTAAATCCCAGTCAGAGGTAGGAAAGGAAGGTTATGTTCTGCGAAGAAAATGGTAGTATCCAGTATCTACCACCACTTTACTTCAGAACACCTCTGTGCCCTGTCAAGGATGTGCACCCCCACCCCCTTTTTAAAGTACCAGGGAACAGTGAGGTGGACAGTAACTAGAGTAGTGTCTGCCTCCATTACTTCCTTCAACAAATTTTATATGCACATGTACTTGTACCTACCACAGAACAAAGGTTGTTGGGAAGCCCAAGTGTGACTTTTTCCTGATGTGGTACTATAGCCCAGGCCAAGAATGGCCTTAAACTTCTGAACTTCCTGCTTCTGCCTCCTGAGTGCTGGGATTAAGGCATAATGGCTGCCATGTCCTGTTTAGTTGGTGAGAGACATTACACCTAGGGGTGCATGCTAGGCAGACACCCTTCCGTTTGAGCTACAGGTTCCTTTTCCTCCTCCAGTGAGTCCCTCCCTCTGCTTTCCTATTACATGTGTCCCATTACTCTATTTCCCAACTTGCTTAAGATTTTTCTCCCTTTTATGATGCTCTTTCTAGTTTCACAACACACAAACACACAGATCTAAGCACATACATACACACAGATCTAAGCACACACATACACACAGATCTAAGTACACATAAACACACAGATCTAAGCACACACACACACACACACACACACACACACACACACAGATCTAAGTACACACAAACACACAAATCTAAGCACACACACACACACACAGATCTAAGCACACACATACACACAGGTTTGGGTAAAACTGCCAGATACCCTGCCCAGACTTTGAAGAAGACCTAGGATTCTGTACCCCTAAGTTAATCAACAGAGGAGCAGCCAAGTCCTGTGAAAGCGGAAGAGGATTGAGAGTTTAACAGCAGTTTGGGGAGCAGAATATGTATCATGGTGTGGAGGTGGGGCCCACAAAACACGTTCCTGCTGAGATAGAGCATCTCCCCAAGCTCCATGCTGAGTGCTGTACAGTCATCATTTTGCTTAATCTCGGGTCCCAGCCAAGTACTTGTGTTAGAGAGTCCAAACAAGTAATGGGGCTGGTTTTTGAACGCTCATTAACTGCTTCCACTGTAGAGTCTGATATGCCTTTCTAGAGTATTTTTCAAGGGAAAATCAGCTAATATTTGAGGACATTTATATTGCAGCAGACTTTGATAATTTTTTTATTGTTTTCCTTTATTAGCTTGAAGTTTTGAAGTTAAGGGATTTATTATTGATTTTTTTGTTTTGTTTTTGAGACAGGCTCTCACTATGTAACCCTGGCTGCCTCGGAACTCAGTATGTAGATCAGGCTGGTCTCAAACTCAGAGAGTCACCAACCATACCTGCCTCTGCTTCCAGAGTGTTGGGATTAAAGGCGTATACCACCACACATATATTTTGGGCTATGTGTATATAGTGCTACCACAAATATCTTCTTTGGCTTTTTCAGCTTCAATCACTGCAGTCTGAACTCCAGTTTAAAGATGCAGAAATGAATGAATTAAGGACAAAACTGCAGAGCAATGAACGGACAAATAAACTAGCTGCTCCCTCCATTTCCCATGTCAGGTAAGGAGCGTGCTGGACGGGTAGTTTAGTTGGCATAATTCTGTAAAAAGCCTGACAGCTCTCTGGATTGTTCTGAATGAGGCCCTCCTTCCTAAAGGATTCAGAGGTGACTGGATGAGACTAGATGGTCTGAGCCATTCAGTCTCAATGTCCTCACTCCAGGAGTGCTCACCCTGCACAGGCACCAGTGACCCGGGAGTGCTCACCCTGCACGGGCACCAGTGACCCGGGAGTGCTCACCCTGCACGGGCACCAGTGACCCGGGAGTGCTCACCCTCACGGGCACCAGTGACACGATTCCTCGAGACTAGGAAAATCTGAAAGATAATGTCTACTTCTTTTCAAAAGGGAAAAAGGTTTATTCTGGCTTATAGTTCAGGGAGTCCAGCCCATCATGTTGGGGAAGGCATGGCAATAGGAACTCACGGCTGAGCAGAACAGGAAGCAGGGAGAGGACGCTGGTTTCCTCACTCTCCCTATGGTGTGGTGCCACCCACATTCAGGGTAGGCCTTCCTTCAAATTTTGAAATAGACCAGGCTTCATTTTCATGTAATTTGTTTAATTAACATGCCCCCCCAAAAAAAAAGTTTTAAAAAAGCATGAGTGTATTTCTGTCCTGGCTGCCTAAAATACTTTTGCTCATTTGTTATCTGGGACCTTTGTCTTACAGCCCCTCCTCTGCTGCCAGATGTGCTCAGCTTGTTAATGATCTGTGCCCTGCCCCTGCCTCCCACAGCATCTGTCAGTGTCAGTGTCAGCCTTGACATTTGAGCTCTTTCTGGTATGGAACATTCTCCTGCCCTTGCTCATGTTGGGCAGAGTGAAATTGAACTTCCCTTGCCTTGCATGCTTCAGGTGAGACAGGAGAGATGAGGAACTCTGTCTTCACCTCTTCAGCCATCAGTCACAGGAAGAAGGCGGCCTGGGTGCTGTGTGACCTGAGCGCTCAGACTGCCCTCTAGTGTGAAGCCATCCGCGCTGAGGAGTTACCCAGTTTCCAATACACTTTCTGATAGACCCGCTTGGTTTTTAAAATTTCTTTTTTAATTATGTACATCTGTATGTTTGTGTACAGGTATGCATTTGTGAATGCAAGTACCTACAGAGACCAGAAAAGGGCATTGGATTCCCTAGAGCTGGAGTTACAGGCATTTTTGAGCTACCAGACATGGGTCCTCTGCAAGAGCAGTATTTACTCTTAATGCGGGGCTATCTCCAACCTATGATAGACTCTTTTGAAAGTTTTTGGATCCTAAAAATTGGGTTGTTCATTTAAAAACATTTTTGTGGATGTGTGTGGAATTGTAAATAGTAAAGACTAACAGCCAGTATTTTTGGATGCCTAAGAGAATATGAAAATAAATGCTACCTTTAATACAGACTAACATATCCATAATAGATAAAACTTCTTCATAATGTCTAGACATGAAAAGTTTAATTGATGTTAGAAATTTTCATAGCTGGGTATTTTAAGAGATTTTAACAGAATCATAACTTTTGCTCTCATAGTTAACTCTTTCCAGTCCTAGGAAAGGCTCTTCTGTGGTTATAAAGTCAGAAGCATGCTCTCCACACGTTGGAAAATCAACTTTCCCTACAAAGGAATCTTTTAGTGCTAACATGCCACTCTCTTATTCCTGCCAGACTGAGGAAGGATACAAATTTCTGGTGGAACAAGAGGGTAAGTCAAACTAATAGTAATCGATTGCTATATAATGGGCTGCCCCTTCTAGTGGCCTAAACAACAATATTTACTTTTTCAAAATTTCTGTGCATTAGCAGTTTGACACATGGAGATCATATTGAGGCTGGAGAGTCTTTTTTGTTGTTGTTTTGTTTTTCCTCCTGGCTGTCCTGGAACTCGCTCTGTAGACCAGGCTAGCCTCCAACTCACGGAGATCACCTGCCTCTACCTCCCAAGTCTGGAGAGTCTTTTAAGGTGGCTCTGAGACTCTGCTGTGCTATTTTATTTTATAATTAGATACATTGCCACTCATCCCGCCATCACAGCCTTTTCAAATTGCTTCCATTGCTCTCCTGAGAAACTGCAACCACATTTTTGGTGTCTCTAACTAACAGAGTACCACACTGTAGGCAAGAGCAGAGTTCTGCCTCTTACAAGCAGGCAGAGCACAACAGCTTAGATAGAAGTCCCAACCACACTGCTTACTAGCTTATGAACAGCTAATTATGACCTCTATGCGTCTGGGGTTGCTCTATGAAACTAATGGGCTCAGATGTGTAAAGCTAGTGACTGCTATTTTCATCATATTGCTTCATTTACAGTGAGGCAAACAGATTTTCTTTTTAGGGATCTGGAGGTACTTTGGCTCTGTTTTGACAGAGTTTGAAGAACAGATTATCCAGTCTTTTAAATATTGTGTGTAGGAGTTTCTGGAACACCTGTTCTTTTATGTTCAGCTTTTGATTCACATTTTTTTCTAGTTTCAGATAATAAAACCCACAGTCTGAGAGGTAACCCCATGAAGCAAGATGTGCAGCAGAAAATTCTTGCTGATAGCTGGATGCAGAGATCAAACACTCAAGGTACCAGAATACCTGCTTTTTGGTATAAGCCTGCATGGCTTCCATTTTCCTCTGTGATATACAGAACTGCCTAGGGGAACCATCTGAAAACCCCACTGCAGGCAGTGCTTTAGAATGTACAGGCACATAAGAGTCTGCAACTTACAAAGAAAAAGCCGGGCAGTGGCGCATGCCTTTCATCCCAGCACTCAGGAGGCAGAGGCTGGCGACCTCTGAGTTTGAAGCCAGCCTGGTCTACAGAGGAAGTTCCAGGACAGCCAGGGCGACACAGAGAAACTCTGTCTCGAAAAACCAAAGGGGAGAAAAAGAACAAAGGAAGGGAGGGAAGAACTCTCCCATGTGAGAACATTCTGGAGTCACCTTGTCTTTTGCAGGTTCTATTTTGATAAACCTGCTCCTGAAGCAACCTTTGGTCCCAGGGTCATCTCTAGGTCTTTGTCACCTCCTGAGCAGTTGTTCTGAGGTTCCCACTGGCACCCTCTTGCAGCCGCCAGGGCTCAGTAGGTAAGCACGAGACTCCTGAAAAGCTTGTTTGAGAAAGAGTTTCCACAAAGTATATGCCTTTCTGGTTCTGGCCAACATGGGAGATTAATGGCATGTTTGGGGAAACTAGAGAACTTGGCAGACAGGTGATTTTGGGTCCTTGACCTAATCTGTTTTCTTTTGTTTCCAGTACCTTGGCTGGGATTTCAGGCCTCAGGACCATCAGTTCTCGTGATGGGTCGTTTTCCCTCTCTGCCCTGAGAGAAGCACAGAACTTAGCATTCACTGGATTAAATCTGGTTGCCAGGAGTGAGAGCTCACATGATGGAGACCTAGGAAAGGGAAGCAGAAGAGTCTTCCCACTCTGCCAGCTTCCTGGAGCTGTGCACCTCCTCCCACTTGTACAGTTTTTCATCGGCTTACACTGCCAGGCTCTGCAAGATTTAGCCCCAGCTAAGAAGAGTGGGGCGCCTGGGGACTCTCCAACACATACCTCCTGTGTGAGCTCTGGGGTAGAGACCAGCCCAGAGGACTCGATTTATCACCTGGAAAGCTTCTCTGTGGCTTCACTCAGCATCCTTCAGCACCTGGTGTGCCACAGTGGAGCAGTTGTCTGCCTGTTACTGTCAGGCATGGGGACAGATGCTGCTGCCAGGGAAGGAAACCTAGTTCAGACTTGTACAGATACGATCTCAGCCTCCAGGGAGGATGCTCATGACCAAAAACAGCATCCACTATTGAAGATGCTTCTTCAACTGGTGGCTTTCTCTTCTACAGCATCAGGTCATTTTCAAGCCAATGTCCTGAGCCAGTGCCTCAAAGTTTTGGTGAAATTAGCTGAAAACGCTTCCTCTGATTTCTTGCCCAGGTATAAAGACTCACAGGAGGCATGATTCCCTATGGGTCTGCCCTGACCTCTTGAGGTCTAACCTGTGGCTCTTGCACTTTGTTCACATCTTGACCTAATTCTACTATTCAGCTATGGCTTGATTCTGGGAGTTCTGAAGTGGTGGGAAGGGGCCAAGTAAGTAGAGCACATGGAATAAGGCTACCATAAGTGTCCTGCCATGACAGAGGCTGAGTTAAGAGGCCTTTGAACCTGAGATGTGGATCTGGTGAAGAACATGACGCAACATATTTAAATTTGGTAGAGTTCTGTAAGGAAGCAGAGTACCAGGAGTGTCTGCAGCCGTGAGCTGACCTTGCCGGAAGTCTGTCAACCTTGTGTCCACATCTGTTAGGAGTCAGGTCACTTGCTTCGTAAGAGGAGTTTGTTGGAGGTGATAGTATAATGAATCTAGCTCACAAAAAACCAGTTGTTATAAATTACTAACCTGGGGTGCTGGAGAGATGGCTCACCAGTTAAGAGCTCTTGTTTTTCTTGCAGAGGACCTGGGTTCAGTTCCCAGTACCCACATAGTAACTCACAACCATGTGTTACCCTAGTCCCAGGCAATCCAGCAGGCACACATGTGGTGCACATACATGCATGTAGGCAAAACATTTATACATATAAAGTAAAATAAGTAAATGAATCTTTAAAATATTATAAATTCCTAACTTGAGTTTAGAGCATCAAGGGCAAGATAGGGAGAATTATAAACACTGCCCAGCCTGCATGCTTGTAAGAGGCCAATTCTTATGTTAAAATAATACCGTTGCCTAGGTGCAGCTTCTGTCTAGTCTCTGCCAGGTATCATGGCCTATGCCTTTAATTCAGCACGTGGCAGGCAGAGACAGGTGGACCTCTGAGTTTGAGACCAGGCAGAGCTATACAGTGAAACCCTGTCACAAAAAAAACAAAGTCTTACATCTGAGCTCAACTTTTTTTTTTTTTTTTTTTTTTGAGACAGGGTTTTTTGTGTAACCAGGTTAACCTTGAACTCAGAGATTCATCTGCCTCTGTCTCCTAAGTGCTGGAATTAAAGGTGTGCGCCACCACCTACCCAACATTCCAATTTCTTTTTTTTTTTTAAATTATTTATTTATTATGCATACAGTGTTCTGCCTGCATCCCTGCAGGCCGGAAGAGGGCACCAGATTTTTACAGATGGTTGTGAGCCATCACGTGGTTGCTGGGAATGGAACTCAGGACCTTTGGAAGAACAGCCAGCGCTCTTAACCTCTGAGCCATCTCTCCAGCTCCTCCAATTTCTTAAAAGTGCTTCTGAATCATGTTTTCCACATAGTATTTTCTGGCCAGTTTTATCTGTCCTAAAGTGATGTATGACACTGAACACAGCACTTGAGTCCAGTATAGACAATAGGGCAGAACTGCCATCCACAGGCCCCACTTATACTGGCTAGTTGCCTATTTCCTATGTGCTTAATGAATGAATACCAGAAGCCAGTTTCCCAATTCTGTTAGCAGACCACTCACTGTGTTCCTGTTCTGTAGACCATAGGGTATGATGTTTCTATTGGCCAGACAGACACAAGTGCTTCATTCCCTGGCTAGGTGACACTCCTGACTCTGCACTCTATGCTTTACACAGAGCCTGGCTCAATCTAAATGCTCAGTCAGTGTTTGTTAAATAAACACTATGGTGAAGTAGGAAAACTTGTCTAAAAATGCCATCGGGAACATGTTAGGACAGTTCCAAGCCAGTAATTAGGATGAGCCATTGCCCCATCGCTTTCAGACATAGACCCCCACAAAATACTTCTCTGTGGATTTCATGTGCTCAAGATGAACTGCACAGCTTCCTCTTTACCTTCTGGTGAAAGCCAGGGTGGATGCTATCAGGGCTGTAAAGCAGGATAGAAGTAGCCAGGAAACCTGCAGTCTGCCCTTCAGGCTTGAAAACCCTTAACCAGAGAGCATGATTCATGTACTTCTGTATACTGCTGCGATGTGTAACTTGTTTCTATTTCTTTTTTTGAGACAGTCTCTCTACATACCCCTCCCTACTTGGCCTGGCAGAGAGCCACAGTACCTGGCAACTAAAGAATGCCCAATTTCTTGCCTGTTTGTAGAATGTGCTGTAAAACAGGAGCTGGAGAGATGGCTGAGTGGTTAAGAGCACTCACTAGTTGTACAGGGCAGTGGTGGTACTCGCTTTTAATCCCACCACTGGGGAGGCAGAGGCAGGTGGATCTCTGTGAGTTTGAGGCCAGCCAGGGCTACACAGAGAAACCCTATCTCAAAAAAAAAGAGCACTTGCTTTTCCAGAGGTCCCGGGTTCAATTCCCAGCACCCACATGGCAGCTCACAACTCTGTAACTCCATTTTCAGGGGATCTGACACCCTCACACAGACATACATGCAGGCAAACACCAATGCACATAGAAAAAATAATAAAAAGGAAAAAAAGTGCTATAAAACAAGTTTACCCCAAATAGTGAGCCTTTGCTTTCCAATGACACACTGAGATGCCATATATGTACAAATTGTACATACATACAGCCTCAGAGTCTTTTAGGTAGCCTCTCTCCCACCCACCAGTTCTCCCTCATGCTGATGTAGGTAGTGTGGACAGAGCAAATCTAGCCCTTGGGACCTGGTTCCTTGGCCATAGCCATCCTTTGTGAGACCTGAGGGGGAAATAACACTCATTTTCATTCCCTCCCTCCCTCCCTCTCCCTCCCTCCCTCCCTCCGTCCCTCCCCCCCCCCCTCTCTTTCTCACACACACACACAGTGCGCCCCATAGTAGGAACCTTTTCATAGTAGGCAACAGAGACCAGTGTTTTCTGTCAAGTGGAGAAAATGGTTTTCCTTGTTCTGTGAAGCCTCATAAGACACAGAGCGGTAGCCACATCCATGCTTGTTACTTTTAGAGCCCTGGCCAGTCCTGTGGTGTTAGACAAAGAACATTTCTCATGCTGAAGACATGGACCTGCATCCCTGTTGAGAGCAGATGCAGGAAAGGGCCTGGGGTGTGGTCATGCAGCCCAGATCTAGGGAGTCCTGTCCCATTTACTTGATACAAAGCCACATAAGGGCCTATCTTCTTTTTGAGGGTGAATGAGGGATTGTGATATGGTGGTGAGACTCGGTTGCATGTAGCCCAGGCTCATCTCCAACTCATTGTGTGGTGGATTCTGCCTCTGCCCCCTAAATGCTGAGATTATAGGCACGTGCCCCCCACCCCCCACTGAAGGCTTGTCATTTTTAAGCCACAGCAGTCCTGTAGTAAAGGTTAGTACCTGTCTACTGTGATAGTTTTAAAGCAAGTAGGCTCTGGCCAGGCCAGCATTTGAACCCATGTCTCGCTGCATTAAGTGTCCTTTTGGAGTGTGTCCTAACTGTGCCCATCCTTCAGGTTCTCCTGTGTGTTGCCGATGCTACCACAGTGCCTCAGCTCAGAGCTGCCACTGCCATGTGTGCTGCTGGCTGCTGAGCTGCTCTCATTTCTGGTGGATCAGGATAGCCTTGCACAGCAGCTGTGCTCCCATTCAGGTAGAGTAGGGTGGGCTGGAGTGGGAGGGAGGGATCGGGGCAGGGACAGGTTCAGAGCCTCTCAAGGGCTTCTGCACTTGGACCTCAGGCTACAGTGAAAAGGGAGACCCTGAGTAAGGCTGAGCATCCTTTTCAGAAGGCTGCCTTCTCCTGAGGCTGTACATGTACATTACATCAAGGCCTGACAAAGTGGCCTCAGAGAAACAGTGGCTTCAGCTGGAACAAGAGGTAAGACTGGGAGACTTTCAGAGACTGCTACCCTTCACCCCTTCCTAAGAGCCCAGGGAGACTTTCAGAGACCGCTACCCTTCACCCCTTCCTAAGAACCCAGGGAGACTTTCAGAGACCGCTACCCTTCACCCCTTCCTAAGAGCCCAGGGAGACTTTCAGAGACCACCACCCTTCACCCCTTCCTCAGAGCCCAGGGTCTCCTTTCCTCCTGTGGGAAAATGGGAGCTACAATTAATTCTGATTAGTTTGTCAAACAGCAACAGGTAAAATTTAGGGGTTCCTCACACAGATGCAATACAAATGTACCCAGGATTACAGTGGACTCTGCAGAGTTGCCTGATAATGCTGCCTGGGCTTTGGGGCCTGATCCTAGTCCCAGAAGTGGGTAAGCTGTTGAGATTCAGGTCGGAAAGCCTCAGACCACTACTCAGACCCAACTTGTGCAGGCAAGCAGTTGGAGAAGTAGCGAGAACTCCTTAGAAATGTCTGAGAAAGCCCTGGTGACCTGTCTATTCTGCAAGGGACAAACCATCTCTTCTTGTTCCAGGTGGTATGGCTCTTGGCCAAGCTGAGTGTGCAGAACCCTTCCCCCACAGGCGTTGGTTCTGACTGCCAATGCAACGTAGAGGTGAGTGGCCAGGGCCAACAACATGGTAGCTCAGTTGGGTAAGGGCAGTCCTGCTTCCCTGAAGTGGCTAGGCTGAATAAGTCAGTAGACCTCAATCTGTGTCCTCTCTTACCCCAGGCAGTCAGAGTGCTCACTGTGATGTTGCACAGACAATGGCTGACTGTACGGCGGGCAGGGGGTCCAAGGACCCACCAGCAGAAGCAGACAATACGCTGTCTGCGGGACACTGTGCTGCTGCTGCATAGCCTGTCTCAGAAGGACAAGCTCTTTACTGTGCATTGTGTAGAGGTCCTGCATCAGTATGACCAGGTGATGCCAGGGGTCAGTATGCTGATTCGAACCCTTCCTGATGTGACCGACTGTGAAGGTAAGCCAGCAGGAGGAGCCTGTCCTAGCTAGCCCTCATGTGCCTCTGCCTGATGCTCATGAAGTGTCAGACTCCTTTGCTGGACTTCTCTCCCCACCACCAGAGCCATTCCTGGCACTGTGGACATTACCGTCCTGCTCTGATCCTTTGAGTGTGCTAGGTTGTCCTTTGATCATGTCTATTGAATTGGCCTAGCTGAGCTGTGGTTTTTCCAGAAATGTCTGTCCGAATTGCTTTTGTATCACTTTTGCTCACAGTAGCTGAGGGAGCAAAGCCTGGGCATGGAAGGGACTGGTTAGTTCCTGTGTTGCTAGGGGAGGATGGGTAGACCTCCGAACCTCAGCACCATCAGATTTAACCTCAGAACCCTCTTCCTTTTGGCTTAGAGGCAGCCCTGGATGACCTCTGTGCTGTGGAGACAGATTTGGAAGACTCTGAAATGGACTGTAGCTGAGGGCTTGAGCATCCGGCCACAAGGTGGCAGCAGCTCCCACCACACTGTCTTTGCTCTATCCACTGATTAAAACTGAAGTTCCTGCTGAGAACAACAACTTTGTTTCCCGAATCTAATTTGTGTGGCTGAGAGGGAGGGATACAGCAGACTAGGAACTAGCTTGATTAGATGCCTCTCCTTCCCTCCCCTGCTGGAGTTGAGATGGTCCCCATGGTAACTAATCTGCCTTGAGGAAAAACCCTGCCCCTC
>CABHPR010119778.1:13184-31503 GCA_902168415.1 Peromyscus melanophrys
CACACACACACACACACACACACACACACACACACACACACACACACCAAACAAAGAAACAAAAACCAGACAGTACACATGTCTAGAAGTGCACAAGCAATAATTAGTATCAGTGCCCATGCTTGGACTTACTCTTTGCTACCTCATAGAGTGTGTCCTTCTGATTTATTTCTGAAAAAATTGATAGCTTTTTGACTGGCCCCACTGTGTTATAGTTTAGCAGATTAAACCAATCAGTTTATATGAGTTGTTCAAAATGAAAATAAGAACAGTAAATATAGACCTATCTTATTTTAGATAAAATAATTTATAATTACACTGAAGAAAATGTTTAAGTGAAGAATAATACGCAGTTTTTGAAAAATGTATTTTAATGGATGCTTTTCAGGTGAAAACAAATGTCAGCATAGAATCACCAAATTTTAGTTGGGTTTGTTTATTAAGGGGTGGGAACTAGCATCAGAAAGGATTATGGTATGGTTTTTTTTTTTGGTTTTGTTTGTTTGTTTGTTTGTTTTTTTGAGACAGGGTTTCTCTGTGTAGCTTTGGAGCCTGTCCTGGAACTCACTCTGTAGCCCAGGCTGGCCTCAAACTCACAGAGATCTTCCTGCCTCTGCCTCCCGAGTGCTGGGATTAAAGTCATGAGTCACCACCACCCGGCAGATTGTGGTATGTTTTTATAGGGATTGAACAATAAGCAAATATTTTTGTGATAATAAGGGCTAGCTTTCTGTCCTAATGGAATGTTAAAATGAACCATGTACACCATATTGCAGTCAGGTTATTATCTACAAATTCATAAATTGTGATGCATAGAGGCATCGTAGATGGTTCTATAGGCATGGGCTTCTTTGTTTTCTTTGTGTTACATGCTTCTTTGCCCTGCCTTCTAAGAAGACCTAGAATCAGTCACTTACGCTTGGTAGCAGTAAACAAGGTAAAAATCCAGACCTCAGTTTTAAATACTAGTCATTAGAAAGGAACTGTGGCATCTTGGAGCAGTGGAAGGATTTTGTCCTGGAGCAGAGGAAACACAACTTGAAGTAAGACCTCTTGTATTACCAAAAAGTAAGGAAATATACAGAACAGGGAGGAAGGACTGCCAGGAGATCCGGCCAGTCCAGTTGAGCTCCTAAATACCCATGCTGGAACAGTTTAAGGAAGAAAATGATAGTACTGATTTATACCCACAGAATAAAATAAATATCCATGGAAAAATAAGTTATGGAATTGGGGCAATGCATTCATTACAGAAAGAATTGCTAATAAATTACAAAGAAACTCCACTAGACATCATAGTACATAGACCCATTGAAGGGTCCCAAATGTAATAGATAGAAGTTGAAGAAACAATATTTGCAGAACAAGGGAATCCATGGTTGATATGTAGAATTAAATTATATTGTAAAATAAAAAATATATCTATACATATGTGGAGGGATTTTTTTAAATAAAAGAAATACTAGTAGTAATATTAAAAGCTAACTGAATCAGGTTTTAAATGTCTTGTCACTTTGGCCACTGAAAAAATAAAACTTTTGTCATAATAAAAAAAAAACAATATTTGCATAATCAAAGAATTTCTCTCAGGATATTAATTATTTAGAGTAATTATTACTTATAGTATAGACACCTAATGGGTACCATCTTAGTGAGTCATTTAAAGTTTACATTACCACTGTGAAACTTATAGTGACCATGACATCTCTGAAGCACTAAGACATCATTTCCCTGTACTCTTCCACAAATGTCTGCCTTCATTGTGAACATGAGAAATCATTAGCTAGTGAAATAGTGATACACTCCAGGAAAACTTTAGAGTAGAAAAGGACCATGGTAGAAAAACTGGTGTGATTTAAATCTTATAGTTTAATTAATAATCCAGTGTCAATGCTTGATAATTAATTATACTTGGTTATGTAAAATGTTAACAGTGGGGGAAGGTTGGATGAAAGATGTATAGGAACTCTTTGTAAACAGCATTTTTGAAGATCAGAAAATATACTGAGTGGTGAAATGTGCAAAGATTGTGTACAAGGAAATTAAATTGCAGCATTACTTATTAGAGCAAAATAAAATGCAAGTAGCAGAAATACCCATTGATGAAAATTTGGGCATGATAGCCAAATAAATAATACAGCTGTCAAAAAAGATTTGTACTGATAGACATGAACTTGCATGTACAAACATGTTGGTCATAGTAAAGTTGCAGGCTTAATTTTGTTCACCTGCTATTGAAGTGCCTGTATCCTAACCATATCACTGATACTTAAAACTAATTCTGTGGTCTCAGGCAAATAATGTCTTTCTGTTCACCCATTCACTCACTTACTAATTGAGAATTAATAATATTTAAGAGCTAGCCATGAAAATTAAATGTCAAAATCTGTGAAATACTCAGTGTACATTTAACAAAAAATAGAGGCTTTATTAAAACATCAGCATGCTGTTATTTTAAAGGAATAAATATGAGGAAAACTCTAAAACAGCATTAAATACAGAATGTTGCTACTTCTGTTAAAATTTTATGTGTATGAAACATACAATTTGAGGACAATCTAATGTGGTGCTGAGGTTGCCATCTATTAAGTATTTCCATGTTTTATTACTTAGAGAATACTTTATTTCTATACTTAAACTTATATTAGTAGGACATTATATATTTAATAAAGTGCACTATCCCTGCTCAAGTGGAAAAAAGCCCAATGTTTACAATATGGCTGTTCATTACTGTAAAAGGCCAATTCAACACAGTATACTGAGATACACTTTAGTTTCCAAAAAGTAAGATGTAATTTATACATTCTAAGCTAAATGTTTGAAAATTTGTTTTCCATAAAGTATGTAAAGAACTGTGTATAGCAACTCTTTCTTATTAAGGAATTTTTTATTCATTTTATATACCAAACACAGATCTTCCTCTCCAACTAGGTAAGGCCTCTGATGGGGAGTTAGCAGAGCCTGATACATTCAGTAGAGACAACTTCAAACCCCTCTCTCTGCATCAAGGCTGTATAAGGGGTCCCAGTAGTGGGCTCCAAAAACCCAGCTTATGTACCAGAGATTGATCCTGATTCTACTGCCAGGGGTCCCCTTAAGCAATCATGCTACACAACAGTCTGAATTGTGCAGAGGACCTAGTCCAGTTCATGGAGACTTCACAGCTGTTGGTCTAAAGTTCATGTGTTGTTACTAGCTTGGTTTGGTTGTCTCTGTAAGTTTCCCATCTTGATGCACTTGCTCATAATGGTGTGCATGCAGAGTTTTCCTGTCCTGGGAGCTGCTTCCAAATTACCACACAGAGATTTATATTAATTGTAAATGCTTGGCCAATAGCTCAGGCTTATTACTAACTAGCAATTACATTTAAATTAACCCATTTCTATTATTCTGTGCCTTGCCACATGGTTTGTGGCTTTACCTGTCCTCTAGCATGTCTTGTTCCCCCCAGTGGCTGGCTGGCATCTCCTTGACTCCACCCTTCTTTACCCCAGCATCCTCAGTCTGATTGCCTCACCTATACTTTTTGCCTAGCTATCTGTCAATCAGTGTTTTATTAACAATGAGCATAATACACAGCAATGGTGTCTATCAATTAAGAGTATGCAAGTAGAGAGACCTCTATTTGTAATATAAAGGTTTTGAGTAATCTCTGAGGTCATGGACTTGTGTTGGGGTAACGCCCGCGTTACCGCTAACCATTCACCATGTCCAAGCGAGGGGCTGTGGATTAAAAAAAAAAAGAGACAAGAGACATGGCAGAATGCCGAATGTCGTTTATTGAAAGAGAAAAGAAACCTTAAATACAGGCTCACAGCACAATGGAAGATCCCCAGAGGGCAGAAGTTCACTACCGAATGTTCTACATTCTTGCATCTAAGCTGTTTACACCAAATGTAGGATACAGGAACAAAGAACCTCTGGTGATCATTCAGTAAGAAGGAAATCAGCAGGGAATCAGCATAGGGAGGACATCTGGTCAAGGTCGGCAAGCAAGGCGGCAGCCACTCACAGTGGAGGGCCAGGGCCCACAGGTCCCCCCTTTTTACTAAAAAAAGAGCTTCTGACTTAGGTTGCATGGGACGTCAGCAGGTCACCTTACCCGTCATGGAGATACCTGCCCAGGCCACACAAATGCTCTGGCTTAGGTTGATGACCGCCCCCCAAGCATTACCCATCTCTGAATACTCATTATCATACACACTCAACCACGTGAGCTGTAGAGTAACTGCTGCCAAAGATCTCAAAGTGGCACTGGTCTTGCAATCTGTGCGACACGGAAAAGACCAACAGAAGTCCTAACCCACTCATAGCCAGGAGGCTAAAGGCAATTGAGCCATTCCCTTACTTCGAGCCTTATGTAAATTGGAGTCCTTGTAAGATGGTATCCTAAAAGCAAATGGGATTTGAGTTTTATAAATTTTACAACTTAAAAAACCAATTCAAATGTATATAACTGTTGAATTAAATTTATCATGCCCAATAGAATGAAAGATTAACTAACTATGGTAGCTACTTTTGTTGCCAGGGTCTCCATTGTGCTAGCTGTAGTAAGCAGTTATGAAATAGCAATCCCAGAAACAGTAGCAGCTGTGGCCACCACCGCTATAACAGCAACAACAGCAACAGCGATGTCAGATTCTCTTCTGGAGCGTGTGAGCATCATCTGTGTATAACTGCCATGGTCCATTGGCATGGACACAGCTCCAGGAACACGAACTGTTAAGGCCCATTTTTTTTGATCCCAGCACAACTTAAGCTGGTAGCTCTGTAAAAGAATAACTGAGAACCATAAAGAAAAAAGAACAGACAACAAACAAGGAGCAGAACTAATGGTCTCATAATGGCTACATTCAGGCTCACAAATTATAAGGTACCTTCAAAAAAGCTAGATGATATCAGGAGGCCAATAAAAGTTGCACAGAGCCATTCCTGAAAAGGTAGGTACTACACCAGCTTGAAGAGAATTACTAAAATGAAAAAGGCTTAGCTGGTATGCTATTGCTAACAAATGAAGGTCAGTGACCTTCAGAGTTATCCTTAATCTCCAAGGTGTCTGGGTGACACATTCTCAACATTTTTGAAAAAAGTTACCATACATTATCTTTTGAAGAATCCAACCACATGGCTACAGTTCCTAGGCTTACATTAATTTTTGCCAAGGCTAGCCGTATTGGGCTCTCAATCCCCATTGCCATCAGAAGGGGAGAGTTTTTCATGAAGACCCAATA
Source organism: Peromyscus melanophrys (assembly GCA_902168415.1). Lineage (NCBI taxonomy): Eukaryota > Metazoa > Chordata > Mammalia > Rodentia > Cricetidae > Peromyscus > Peromyscus melanophrys. The sequence continues at coordinate 18,416 of CABHPR010119778.1, forward strand.
GGTCTCTGCCATGTTGGGATTCAGCAGCAGTCACAGGTCACACATAGTGCTCAGGAACCCAAAGAAGAACCTCATTGTCCTGTGGAAAGACACAAACAGATCCCCAGGCCCACACCAACACCGGACTGGGTCCCCTCCAAGTGTCAGTAGAAAGATCCTTCCATCGCACCAGAGGATGATTTGCAACAGGAGCCCTCCAGTGCTTATCTGCAGCGGACACTCCAGCAGAATCCACAAATAAAAAATTTTAAATATATAAAACAAGGGAAAGAATAGAATGTGGAGAGGAGAGATGAGCCCCTAGCTCCCCCCTTTTTACTTAGCAATATATGTTTTTAAGGTATGATGGCAGCGTTCTATGATAGTCTGTCCTTGAGGATTACAAGGAATACCAGTCTTATTAACAATAGAAAAGTTTTGGTAGAATTTTGAAAATCCCGTACTGTTGTAGGCAGGACCATTATTAGTCTGTATGCATTTTGGCACTCCCATATAGGCAAAAGCATGAAGACAATGATTCTTTATATCCTTAACCCTTTTACCTGAATGGGCAGAAGCAAAAATTAGAGAAGAATATGTATCAATAGATACATGGACATACTGTAATTTTTTAAAGGAAGGCACGTGTGTGACGTCCATCTGCCACACATGATTAGGTAAAAGTCCTCGGGGATTAACTCCCAAAAGAGGAACAGGTAAAAATTCAGCACAAATAGGACATGATTTAGCTATCTGGATGGCTTGTTCCCGGGTTATGCCTGTATGATGATGAAGAGATCCAGCATTAAGATGATAACATTGATGCAACAGAGTAGCCTTTTCAAAGGCAGAACAAACTAATGTGACAACCATACGAGTAATGGCGTCAGCCCTCTGATTACCTTCGCTTAGAGGTCCAGGCTATTGAGTATGAGCTCTAATACGGCCCACATAAAGGTTATGTGAGTGGGATCATATGAGTCCTTGCACTTGCAATAAATATTCATGAATGGGAGAAATGGATGGTATGTAGGCTGTTGTCTCCAAAGGCATAATGGCATGTGCAACATATTGACTATCAGTATAAATATTTACACTCTCATCAGAAAACAACTGTAAAGCAAGAAACAGTGCCTGTACCTCTGCCATCTGGGCAGAAGTGTCCTGGACTTTCATTCTCTTTACTATGTTACCAGAAACCACCACAGTAAAACCACATGAAGTGTCATCAGTAAATACCACACAGGCCTGAGGAATAGGAGTCATCTGTACTCCCTTGGGAAATACAACAGGATGCAATTTAAAAAATTGACACACATCATTGGAGGGGTAGTGAGTATCAAACTGACCCTGCATGGAGCATGTCAATATGGTCCAATCATTACCATTAGCTTGCAACCATGCTATTTGAGACTGGGTGTATGGGGTCACCATAATATCTGGCTCCTTACCAAAAGTTTGAACACTGATCTTGATTCCCTTAAATATAATCTGAGCAACAGCCTGTGCATAAAGAGTGATGATTTTTGTTGGAGAAGCTGGGGAATGTACTCATAGAATAGGACCTGTTTGTCAAAATGCTCCAGTAGGTGAATGAGTAAAACAAAATATCAACTGCAATAAGGGAGAAGAAAGATCTATATATTGCAAGTGAGCCTGTTCCAGGGCCTCTTGCACTCATTGTAGGGCTATATGTCCTTCAGCTGTTAATTTACGGGGAGATAAAGGGTCACGGTCGCCCTTTAAGACATCATACAGGAGAGGTGGCTCTGAGGTTAGGCGGCCCGCGGCGGCAGAGGTGGCGAGTTCGATTCCCGCGACCGCCAGTGCGAGGCATGATGACGTCATCATGCCTCGGGGGGGAAAAAAAAAAGACATCATACAAAGGGCGAAGCTGACCTGTTGGAATCTTTAAAGTGGACCGAAGCCATTGAATATCTCCCAGAAGGTTTGGAAATCATTAAGTGTACATAGCTGATCCATACGCAGAGTAATCTTTGGGGACGTAAGCCTGTGTGTAACAATTCATGACCTAAATAATGATAGGGAAAAGATACCTTTATCTTTTCTGGGGCTATCTGTAAATTAGCCAGGCTAAGAACCTCTTATAACTTAGAAAAGGCATCAAAAACAAGTTTTTTATCTTTAGTAGCCATTAATATATCATCCATATAGTGAATTATATAAACATCTGGAAAAGCTTTTTGAACTGGAGCTATGGCCAAAGACACATAAATTTGACATATAGGCCATTCCTTGAGGCAATACCACCCACTGATATCTCTGATAAGGTTCTTTAAGATTTTCTGAAGGAACACTAAAAGGAAAGTGAGGACTGTCGTCGGGATGCAAAGGAATGGTGAAGAAACAATCCCTCAAGTCAACCACAATTAAATGCCAATGTTTAGGAATTGCCACAGGGGCAGGCAAGCCAGGCTGTGTTGCTCCCATGAGAAGCATGGTTTTATTTACAGCTCTAAGATCCTGTAATAGCCTCCATTTTCCTGACTTCTTTTTAATAACAAATATAGGTGAGTTCCAAGGTGAAGTGGAAGGAATGATATGTCCAGCATCTAACTGTTCCTTAACTAATATGTTTGCAGCCTCCAATTTTTTTTAGTAAGGGGCCACTGTTCCACCCATATAGGGTCAACATTTTTCTAAGTGATTTTTGTTCGTTGTATAATCGAAAGTTGTTGCACAGTGACCCCTATGGAAAAGACGCTAATCCTCTAGTATCCCCAGGACCTCTAGTGACACAGTTTTTGTCTGCCACAGGGAGTGGGTCTCTTTGTAACATTTTCCCTAAGCCTCTGCCTGGGCAGTAGCCCTGACTCTTCAGTATCTGTTGTACAGGCTGTGTAGTAAGCATTGCTCCCATACCATCTAACACATCTTGTCCCCCCAAGTTCACTGGAAAGTCAGGTAGCACAAAGGGTTGAAAAGTTCCTGCATGACCTTCCTCATCCTTCCAATTTAAAAGTAGCCTGTCCATAATGGCATCTGAGCTGTGCCGATACCTTGTAGGTTAGAGGTAGAATTTTTAAGGGGCCAAGCTTCGGGCCAATGTTTTATAGAAATAACTGAAGTGTCAGCACCAGTATCTGAAAGACGCCGAAAATTGTGGTCATTTTCTTTTAAATTCAGCATGGGTCTTTGTTCTAAGGTGGAAACCCAGCATGGCTAGAGGGCCCGTAGAGCCAAATCCACCCTCACCTCTATGTGGTTTAAGAAAAGGATTATTAGTATGAAAGCGAGGTATCAAAAGCAATTGTGCTATGTAAGCACCCTGGGGAATAATTGTCACCCACTTACCAGCCTCAACCATAATTTTAATTTCTCCTTCAGAGTCTTCATCTATCACTCTTGGAATTACTCTAATACCTTGTATAAGAGCACTGCTCCTGCCCAGAATCAGTCCTAAAGACCCTGCAGGTAGTGGACCCATAACTCCAGTACCGAGAACCGGGCCCCATCTGAAGTGTTAATACTGCTCTGGCGGAGGAGCAGAGGTCCAATCCTGCGCTTCCTGGGGTGCCTCTGATAAGGTCTTGGACAGAAAGGGATTCCTTCGAGGAATGAACTGGATGGGATGGTGGGAAACTGGGGTCGGGACAGGTGTATCCAGGGCTCCGTACTCCTGTCTTCGGGGGGTCCAGAGCCGACCCTGCTGCCCGTTTCCCGATGAAGGTAACATATTTTCCTGAACATCAACCTTAGATCAGCACTCATTACTCCAGTGATGACCCTTTTTACATCGGGGGCAAAGTCCCGGTGTCTTTGTCATTGCTTGGGCTGCAGGACAATTTTTTTTAACATGACCTTGCTGGCCACATCCAAAACAGGGTTTTGGGCGGGTTCCTCCAGAATTATTCCCCGTAATGGCTAAAGCCATTACCTGTCCCATGATGTGATGCCCGTCTATATCTCTACATAGTTTAAGATAATCATTTAAGCTCTCATTTTTATAAGGTCTAATGGCCTCCTTGCAATATTTATTGGCATTTTCAAAGGCCAATTGCTTTACTATGGGCATGGCTTGATCAACATCCCCAAATACTCTCCCTGCTAATTGAAGCAGGTGATGTACAAATTCTGCAAATGGTTCTGATGGCCCCTGAATGACTTTAGATAGTTGTTCACCAGCAGCTTTATTAGTCAGCCCTTTCCATGCTCTGGTAGTGGCTACACTAACCTGTGCATAAACTGCAGGATCATACAAAATCTGTGCTTGTAAAGTGGCATACTGCCCTGTACCCATGAGCATCTCAAGAAAATGAGCCAGGAAGCCTGCAGCGGCATTTCTATTAGCTGTAGCTGGACAATGCTCTTGAAACTCACTCCTCCAAATCAAATAATCCCCCCCAGAGAGAGCAGCGCGACACAACTGCGTCCAACCACTAGGGGTACAATTTAAGGCAGAAAAGGATTCAAGTACAGCAGTGGTAAAAGGAGCATGGGGCCCATATGACATTACCGCTTCCTTAAGCTGTTTGATGCTTTTAAAATCTAGAGGATTGTGTTCCCTTTGCCTCTGACCTTGAGCATTTTGAGTCTCTATAACCGGGTAAGCAACTCCCCCCCCGCCCCCGTTAACCCCTCTATGGGTGCGGAAGGAAGGACCTCCGTGTTGCAAGAGTCAAGGTTATGGGCTGGAGGTCTATCCTTGCAAGAAATCTTCTGTGATTTCCCTCTTAGGCATCTAGCATCCTTTTCTAATCTGACTTCTACATCATCACCCTCTGAAGATGACTCTGCAGAATCAGAAGACGACTCTGCTGAATCACAAACATCAGCAGTTTGAAGGGATCTGAGAGCCTCCTCTATCTGAGACTCCTCCAACACAGCTTTAGCTTCAGTTAAATGTTCTTGAACTTCAACATCATCACTAAGCAATACATCTTTAACCAAGTGCCACAAAGAAAAAGTAGCTAAGGATATGGAATCAGGCTCTTCTTTATGCAAATATTTTTGTAAGTCAACCTTGACCTGTTCCCAATCTGGTATATTAAATCCTCCGGAGACCAGAAACCAAGGACTAACATTCTGGAGACTTTGAATAAAATCTTTAGCCATCTTGCTCTTAATGAGGTGCCTCGCTGCCTCAACAATCCAATTTATTGTTCCTTGAGGAGCGACTGTGAGCTAGCTGCACCCATTTCAATACAATTGACTCGTACCTTTTATTTTTTCTTTAAAATGCTGGCCAGCCTTCTCAGGTGTCCATCAGCTTTTTCCCTTCTTTCTCAGATCTCAGTAGTGTCTTGGTAGAATCTCCGTGGGTCCTCCATTTGTTGCGGTAACGCCCGCGCTACTGCCACCCATTCACCATGTCCGAGCGAGGGGTTGTGGATTAAAAAATAAGAGACAAGAGACAGGGAGTCATTCACCACAGCAGAATGCAGAATGCCATTTATTGAAAGAGGGAGGAAACCTTAAATACAGGCTTACAGCACAATGGAGGATCCCCGGAGGGCAGAAGTTCGCTACCAAATGTTCTACATTCTTGCATCTAAGCTGTTTACACCAAATGCAGAATACACAAAGAAAGAATCTCTGGTGATCCTTCAGTAAGAAGGAAACCGGCAGGGGATCAGCAGGGGATCAGCATAGGGAGGATATCTGGTCAAGGTCGGCAAGCAAGGCGGCAGCCACTCACAGTGGGGGGCCAGGGCCCACAAGCTGCAGTTAAGCAATTAGGCAGTTAGACAAGAGTAGATAGATAACCCTCAGAGCAACATTTCCTGCTGCCTGAACAAGCCCATAATTAAGTCCCTTCCTGCTTGCAACCCCCATAATTAAGTCTCTTCCTGTTCCCAACCCCCTTTGCCTGCCTATATATGCCTTGAGAGAAAAATAAAATTTTGGAGCTTGATCAGACATCCTGTCTTGCTCTCATTCTTTGTGTCTCTTGTCCCTCTCATTTGTCGGCCCTCCCTTTAGGTCCCCATTGAAGACCCCGCTGGCCAGGGCACAAAATGAAAGTAGACACAGAAAATTTACCTGTGTTGTCTGTCAGTAAGCCTGTCACAGAAGCTATGTCTGGGCCCCTAAGCCTGTCATGGCAGCTGTGTAGTCAAGCTGTTTTGGGTCCCCCACACTGAGTGTAACTGGAACTGGCCTATTACCTGCCTCAGAAAGACCCAGACTTTTTGTTTGAGTCAAAGACACCACTGTTTGTCCCTTCCTGAGGCACACATGCCATCCCACTCCCCCTCCCCCTCCTCCTCCCACCTCCTTTCCCCCAGCCCCTCACTCCCACCCCCCACCCCAGACTTCCCACTGACAGGTGCAGATCTCTGCAGGCTCCTGGCTCAGCTCACCAGGACACGGGGGTTTCCTTCCAGGCTGCAGCTGTGCTCCTCTGGGTTGATCATGGAGGGCAAGATGGTGAGATATGGCTGGCAGATATAATGGGGCGACCCCTGCTGAGAGTGAATTGTGGGTTAAATAGAATTAAGGCTCCCCTGAGGGCTGAGCATCCTCCCCAGGACTCCAGTTTCATCTGCACTGATGTTCCCAGTCTTAGTTCTAAAAGGCCATTTCTAGTTCCCCAGGCTGCTTCAATCTCCCTGAGTTCATACCTATACACCAGAGCCTTGTTCACAATGAAGGACCCAAGATTAGATCCGCAAAAAGCCAAGATACCACCCTTTACAGCAAGCCCTAAATCAGGATCCCAACTTCCTCACTCTATGACTCTAGGCCTGAGCCAGGGAGTGTGCCATCTGGTGGTACCTACCTAGAATTGCACCCTAGAGCTTAAATTCTAAAATGAAAGGGGCAATGGACACAATTTACTAGGGTATCCAGACAGATCCAGGCCTTTTCAAAGGGGCTGCAACACCTGGGTAGGCTTAGTGCACAGTGCTCCTAGGCCTCGGGGAAATATAAATATGACTCCCTGTTGGGTCTTCCCATCAAAGGGAGCCCCAAAGGTGACATCTGCAGGATATAACACTCATCAGATTAGGAGTCCAGGGGTCTAAAACCCTACCTTAAAATCTCAGGATCCTATTTTTAGCTCACCTGTCAATTCCTATTCTAATCCCTGGGTAGTTTAGCTGACAGAACCCTCCTACTAAATTCCTGTCCAACCACCTCTCCCCGGACATACACACACACTCAGCCCCAGCCCCCTGGGCCATGACACTTACTATGGTAACCAACTTGATCCAAGTTCCCCAGGGATGCCAAGGAGCTGCCAAATCAGCCAAACTCATCTTGGGCAGTGAGGGTAAGGGCGAGTGTTGGTTCTATGCCAGCAGATGCTGCAGGTAGATGCAAACCCTGCCCACCTCTGGAGGTCTCCAATGAGCTGTCTGCTCTATGATCAGGGGTGCACTTACCAGCAGGTCATCAAGCCTGGAGAAAAGGACAGACTGAAGCATCTTGATACTCTTGTCTTGCCACAATTTACTACCCTCATACAGGAAATCCCAGGCATTCTGGATCCCTAGGCTCCCTACTGTGAGTCAGACCTTAGGACTGTGATGTAGCATTTAGACTTCTCCTTGTCCTGACCAAGGGGAAGGTAAACATGAATGAGAGTCCAGAACAAATTCCCTGAGGGGGCACTCTGCCTGCACTGTCCCATAATTTTTAAACTACCATTGGCTTTCTAGGTTTCCTTATTTTCTTTGAAACTGCATGAATATAAAACACACTGTAAAGCTGGAATTGTTATGCTCAACGAGGTTGTAGATTATGAGGTTATATAGTTCCTAAATTATATGTAGTCATTCAGTTGTATAGGGAATGCCTGCTGTTGTTCTTAGAAATCCCTATATCCTTAGAGCAGTAGTAATAAAGTTATTTATTTTAAATAAAGCTTATATTCTCCCTGAAGTTTATTATCTATTGTCAGGGTGTTCTCTGTTGTGTGGGTTGATCAAAGAAAGAGTTCACTCCAAGATAAAATCTTAAGGGCTATGTGGCAGCATGAAGGTCCAGCTGCTGATGAGCCTCAAACAGCTGTCTAAAAGTATATTTATTGATTATTACACAAAGTTGTTCTTTTTGGGCAAAGTATTTGCTCATACCAAGGTTCTATCTAATCTATATGTCTCTCTAAAGGAAAGCATCACATGACCACATAACTTTAGTCCTTTATTGTATACCATTTGCAGTCCACAATAATCCAAGAGCTTCAGGTATGCCAGAGGTGTCTTATGACCAAAGTCATACAAAGACTGTAATGTCCCTTCAGAATACCAATTCTATAAATCATGGAAAACAATCATTGTTTTCCAAAATGAGTCTTCACTGTTTTCCACAATGATTCTTCAAGGTCAAAATACTTCTAGAAAACAACTATTCGCCTAATGTTTATACCTTGGATACAGTGAAAACTATTCTAATGTCTACCCCAGATACAGTGGCTCTGCTATATTCCTACATCTGTCTGTCTATCTATCTACCATCTATCTTTCTGTCTACCCACCTATCTATCTACCTATCTCTCTCTGTATCAATCTACATTTGAAGATCTATAGCATCAGGACTTCTTAGAGTGGGACTCATACATCTTTAAAATAAAACAAAACAGGTTTCTTTCAGTTACTCTGGTTTTTCTTACATGTTCTTTTGCTCCAATTTGCATACTGAACCTTTCATCTATGACCAAGTTACTGATTACAAAAAATTTAAAAAGGAGTGAAACACCTGGGTAATTTGGGTATTTTATTGAGCAGCGCATTCAACAAATTAAGTACCTAATGTAAATTTTTACTTTATTATGATCTTGCTATTTTCTTTCTTGATGGTCAGGTTTTTTTGTTTTGTTTTGTTTTTGTTTTTAGATTACTGAACTCATTCAGATTCTAAGGAATTTAGCAAGGAGAAAAGCAAATCTAACACAACACCAACATAAAATTCAGTATTCACATTAATTTAACTCATGTAAGTTTAACATCTTTGATTCTGTCTTGTTCTCTTTCCCTCTTACTTCTATTAGGTTGAAAGGTGGACTAGTGACAAGGAGTTGGCTAGTACTTTGAGTCTCTTGAGACTCTCTGCTTTGTCTGTCTGTAACCTTTCCAAGCTTGTCTGCAGCTCTCCGGGCCTGCTGAGACCTGCTCTGAGGTCCAGTTCTATGGCTCCTCTTCCTTTGCCTCTCTGATATAAGTCTCTTTAACTTCAGGCTTCTGTTGGTTTCATATTGTCATCTCTGTTTTATAAAGGATTTAGTCATCTTCCTTACCAAATGTTTGATTCTAGTGACTGGATTTTGGTCTCCTTAGTAGTCATGAGGACAGAAAACATATTCTCCATGAGTTTGGTATCAGTTCTTCTGGGGACCAGAAGATGACTCATTGTGGAAAAAATCCTTTTGTACATTGTGAAGATGCATCTTTGCCAAGGTGTCTTTTGATTGGTTTAATACAGAGTTAAATGGCCAATACCTAGGCAGGAGGCATAGGTGGGACTTCCAGGCACAGAGAGGACTCTGAGAGGAAGAGAGGCAGAGAAGCCAGCCAGATAGAGGAAACAGAAGGTGTCAGATGGAAGAGAGGTAACACCATGTGATAGAACATAGATTAATATAAATGGGTTAATTTCAGTTATAAGAGCTAGTTAGGAATAAGCCTAAGCCATAAGGCAACATTTATAATTAATAAGAAGTCTCTGTGTTATTATTTGGGAGCTGGTTGGCAGGACAGAAAAAGACCTGTTTTAACTCTGTGTAAGTGAAAGATTTTAGGTAGCATTAACTTCTCATTAATATGTCATAATTTGGGAAATATAGAAAAAAATCTTACTAGTTTCTAGTGTCTAGTTTCTTCACAAATATTTAATATTTGTCAATTGTTTCTCTTATGCATGTATCTTTTATTTCAAAGACATAGACTATCAATCATATGATTATATATAGGCAATTCGCTCAGGTACATTCACACCTGTCAGTAAAAAATAAAGGGAAATGGGTTGGGGACAGGTTACTAAAAGTGTCTGCCATTGTAGTTCTCTAGCTTAATGAAGTTTCTACTCAAAAGAAAAAAACCTACAGTGTTGGAACCAAACTAAGTGAGATGATTCATGAGGTTAACTTATAGGCTAATTTTCCTGACCTTCTTGGATTATTTTTAAAATTTATATTACCTTGTTTCTTTTTTCTTTCTTTCTCCCCCCCTCTCTTTCTCTTTATATCCTGACCAAAGTTTCTTTTTATCCTCTCCTCCAATCCCCTGTAGATGTAACCAACTGCCTTATTAAATAAGAGACACAGAGCCAATGTAAAGATGAAAGCCAAAGAGGTCAGAGCTAAGAGTCTTACCTGCTTTCCGCCAGCTAGCCTCTCCCGCCAAGAGACCTCTCCGAAAAGGAAGTACTCCCTGTGCGTTCACCTTTAAAATAAGAGTTCTGTTCTTCCTCCTCATTGGTTGTAAACCCAACTACGTGACTGCCTCGTCACTGCCTCTCTATACAGACCTCCAAGTCTTCTATGGTTGGTATTGAGATTAAGGGCGTGTGTCTCCAATGCTGGCTGTATCTTTGAACACACAGAGATCTACCTAGCTCTGCCTGCCGAGTGCTAGGATTAAAGGCGTGCACCACCACCGCCCTGGCTTTCGCTATGGCTTGCTGATAGCTCTGACCCCTAGGCAACTTTATTTATTAACATACAAATAAAATCACATTTCAGTACAAATAGAATACCACTATATTTCCCCCTTTCTAATTTAATAAAAAGAGAAAAAAAGGAGTTGTAACTAATATAAGAAAAACTATATACAAAAGTACAACTATATACAATATATACAAGTGATGAATACCTAAACAATGTCTAGTCCATTTGTATTTGACAAATTCAGAGAATATAATTCCATTACTTATCCTATTTTGGTAAGTCCAAAATGTACCTAATTCCTTTCTATCCTAACTAATCTTCAACTATAATTAATTAATCTTTAAATATAACTAACTAATCTTCAACTATAATTAATTAATCTTTAAATATAACAAACTAATCTTCAACTCCCTCAGAGACCCAAGAAGGAAATAATTATTACCTAACAAAAATAAAAACAGGAAGTGCATGCAAGCAGCTTCCCAAAAAATTGTGAGTTGACAGAAACAGCCAGCTGCCTGGACAGTCACCTGAGGTTTCTCCGCAGTGTTGGGGCATCATCTTCAGCCTATAGGCTTAGCGTATCTGACAGACTCATTTGTGAAGTAGGACGTACACAAGGTCAACAGTTCAACCTCACCTTGGATGAGAACAGTCCATGTACCAGAAATACCTGAATTCCACTAGTGTCATGTCCTGATTCAGGATTTTAAATTCTGGAAATTGTTGATGGTTTTTTAATTCAGCTGTCCATTCTTCTTGACCGTGTATGTGTGACTTCATCTCAGCATCCTGTTCTTCTCCACATCCCTCTATTAAATGCCAGTCTACCATTGAGAGGCGTGAGCTTAGTTACTCCTCAAGAATAACTGTTTCAGCTGCTGTTCCATTGCACATCAGAAGCCATCGGCTCACTGCCTGTTCAGCTGCCTTCGAAGAAGAGGGCACTGTACCTTTTCCGGATTGCAAAGGCCACTTCAGGGATGGTGCCATATTGTCCTGGCCTCAGAAGATGCCTTTTGATAAAGCCATAACCACACTTGTTTTGGCAAGAATCAGTAGTCCTTTGTTTCATGTTCTGTCTATCCATTTTGTCCTGTTGTCAGCAGTAGATTCGAGGATACTTTGTTGTCCAGTGGCTAACATTTGCCACAATGAAAGTTAACTCCATATGCAGTTTCTTCAATGCCCATATTCTCTCTGAAGTAGATTGGTACTGCCAGGAGCCGACATGTCTCATAGTCATAACAAAAAAGAAAAATTTTCTAAGTTATTAAAACATTTTAAATGCCATATTCTGTAGATCTCTGAAGGGTTTGAAGATGACCTGTCTATCTAAAATATATCTGCTCAATCTAGAAAACATACCTAATATGATTACAAGTTCTATTGTAATGTCTCACTACTAACTTTCATTTCTTTATATCCTAATAGTTGGTAATAATAACATTCAAGAATCAGCAATTTGCATTATTTTGTTAAATGAACGGTATAAGTACAATTAGAAATATACATATAGCATTTCCTAACAATTTCAATTTCAATATTTATAATTTGTATACAACATAAAACAATCCAATCCAATGTAAAGTATTTAAAACTAGTAATTGTCTTTCTTTATCTTTTTTTTCTGTCTTTTTTTTTTTTTTTTTAAACAAAAACCTTAAATCTAACCTCCTTTGCTTAGCCCTTTTCCTAACCCTTGATAACCAGTTGTAACCAACCCCTCTAAACAATGAAAATTATCCCAGACCCAAAACCCATTAAAAGACCAAAAAACCACCCGTCCCAAACCACCTCTTTGGGAATGTGGGCGTCGTATTCTTAAAATTGCTTCCTGCTGGGTATGGGCGAAGGTATCTTTATTCTGAAAAGAAAATTTTAGGTTAATTGTCAAATTCTAGGAAAAGTAACTATATCCTTCATTATCCAGTCTGTGTATAATACCAAAGTTCAGGATTTATGTCAAGTCCTTATTCAAGTAGTCTTTGAGACTGGATCATCTCAGTCAGCCCTCTCAAAATTGTTCTGAGCACTTTGTAGTTCAAAGCTGATCTGTAGATGATGTTTGTCAGCTTAGTGATGTTATTATTGTCCACGTGGAATTTTTTTTGTTGTGGGGCCCCATCTTCTTCCTGGAGACTTCAGTTGATGTTAGGCCTGGCCGTTATTTCCTGCAGAAAACTGATAAGAGACTCGAACACAAAGACATATATGCAGCTAATTGAAGCCTTTTTTCTTTCTAGAATTAGTTAGTACTCTATATGACCATTCATATCTTAACAAAGTTTAAAATGTATATATATATCTATATATATATTAATCTTGTAAATTTTGATATAAAATTCATACTTTAAGAACAGTTTAAAGAATCAGAATAGAATCAAAGAGTTGAGATTAGTAATAGAATAGTCCCTTAATTAATTTGGTTTTTTATTTTTTCTGTCCCATAGCAGAAGATGGCTCTTCTTCTGGCATGATACAGGGAGTTTGCATTTTCCTTTTAACAAACATGCTTGAGTTTAAAGAAGGAGAGAGC